>PVKE010012255.1:0-38662 GCA_004027555.1 Craseonycteris thonglongyai
GGGGAAGCCGGGATGGCTCAGTGGGTTAAGCGCTCACTTTGCAGCGCTGGGGACTGGGGATCGAATCCCCTGCGGAACCATATGCTGAACTGGGAGCTCCCCCGTTCAGTTCTCTCTCTGTGTCTGTCTCTGTATCTCTCTCTGTCTCTGTCAAAAATAAATAATAAAAATACATTTTTTTTAAAAATCCTTATTTTCATAGTCAGGTATTTACATCCAATCTCAATCTATAGACTTCCTTAAACTCTTTTCTCCTACATAAAGTCAAAACCTAATAAGAGCTCAATGTAGGATTATGCACAAAAACTGCAAATTTAAACAAGGTGTGATCGTATACTTTTTCACACATTATTGGAGCTTGCTGCACCAGAACACTAATGTATGCACAGCTCCAAAATAGCTTGGGCTATTACTGCACAACCACAAAGACTACTAAAACCCCAATAAGAGCACATCTCATAAGCCGTTCTTTCATTATTGCACACTAGTAAAAGGTACATTTTTTTATCTGTATTTTACAATGCAAAAGAAAATGCAGAAATGACTGTGACATTGTCTTATAATTTGAAGTCTTATTTATTACTCTTTGTAGTTATAAAAGTTGTTTTATCAATATGAATATGACAATGGGACTCCATACCATTTAATCAACTCAATTATGGAACAAGTAAGTGTGCTTTCTTCCTCATGCTGCCCTACTTTCCTTTAAGTTGCATTTTAATTATTGATGAAGTTGCAATAAAGCATTTCTTTGTTACGCATAATTTAGAAGTAAAGAATGTTTCATGGTTAATTTTTAGACCCCTAGTGATAAAATAAACACACTTGTTGTTCTTTCAAAAAAAAATCAATAGCATGGTACAAGCTTAAAAGAATGACAATTCTTTTTTTCTTTTTCCTATTGTCTTGAAAACATGATGCGTTGAAATCATGAATATAAATACAAAAAATAAAAAGGAGAAAATGGTAAGCAAAGTACACTATAAAATTACCGTTCCAAGTCTTCCTGGGTACTAAAAAGATTTACAGGTATGTGGGGATGGCTCAGCAGGTCAAGTGCTGGCTTTGCAGCCCCGGAGACCAAGGATGGAATCCCGACCCTGGCCCATGCAGACCCATATGCTAAACTGTGGTGTGGCCCCAGTTCAGTTCTCACCATAGCAGGCTTCCCATGAGGGAGGCCCCCAGCCCAGTCCCCGCCCTGTGCCCACCCCTTCTCCTGCCCACGTGTGGAATGAAACTGTGTCAAAAAACTGATGACATACAACTATGGAGACTGCTCTGGTCCCTCCCTCCCCTTTCTCTCTTTCTCTCTCTCTCTCTCTCTCTCTTTCTCTCTCTCTCTTTCTCTGTCAAAAACAGTAAAATAAATCTTTATCAAAAAAAAAAGATTTACACCTGTGATAAATCAGGTTTTGCTTTTTCTCACATATTTTGAGGTTCTGTTATTAATGTGGCAGGATGAGGCCCCCAAAAAATGATAGAATGCGTAGTTTTCAGGCCAAAGACAACATTTCTAATTTAGACTACTCTTATGCCTACATAACTTATGCCCCCTCTCGTTCCATTTTCCAAACACCTACAGTGATGCCTTTAAAACACAAATCTGAGTCCTTTAATTAGTTGCCATTGCTTTTCTGGTAAAACCCAGAACCTTATTAACACCTACAAGACTCTACACAAGAGGACTCCTGCCTTCTTCTCCAGCTGCACGCTTCCTAACTTTCACCCTTCTTTTCTGTGTCCCAACCACTCTACTTTGCTTTAGCTCCTCAGTATTCCAAGCTTTATGCCACTTCAGAGCTTCCCATGTGCTACTCTCTACTCTCTACTCACCCATACGCCTTTACCTGGGTAGCCTTTACTTCTTTTCATCCCAGCCCAAACGCTGCATACTCATGAAAGCTTTCTGACTTCCAGAATAAATCAGGCTACCCTTTATCTCCTTAGTACTCCCTGTACTCTTTCTCCATTATACACTTCACAGCAGTACTTATCACTAGTACTATAAGAACAACTTTGTTAGCCAACCTACATTCACCACGTCATCAGAATAATTGATGTACTCCATTACCTCTGTAAAACATACTATACTATTGGCCATGGCACCCTAATGGCACACCCCCATACTTCCACTCTAACTACTTCAATTGTCCACTTGGTCCCAAGTCTGTTTATGTCATTTCTTTTTTTTTTTTTTTCTATTTTTTTTTGTTTTTTGACAAAAAGAGAGAGAGAAAGGGGGAGGGCCCAGAGAAGTCTCCATAGTTGTACGTCATCAGTTTTTGAGACGGTTTCATTCTATGGGTGGGCGCAGGGCTGTGCAGGGTGGGAACCAGGCAGGGGGCCTCCCACATGGAAGGCATGCCCCCCACGAGCCAGGGACCTTCCACATGAGAGGTACACCCTGGGCAGGAGCCTAACTGGAGGCTTCACACATGGGAAGCTTGCCCTGGGAACTAAACTGGGGCGAGAAGCACACCCCAGTTTAGCATATGAGTCAGCACAGGCTAGGGCCAGGACTGGGAGCGGGACTCAATCCTCGAACCCTGGGGCTGCAATGCAAGTATTCAACCCAGCTTCCCCTGTTAATGTCAGTTCTATTTGTTATTGTATTTGGGTAAATTCACTCAATATGATATAACTAATGAAAAAAGAATGTTATTTTAATGAAATCAAGTTGAATGCTTTCCAAAGAATAAAAAGTAAATTGTTTTTGTTTTTTTCCCCTTCAAACAGTGTTATATTTTAGCTATGAAGGTCACTTATCAGAGCCAAACTTGTTCTTAACAAGTAGAAGTTCTATGTCCATTCAACCAAAAAGTCTCTTACACCTCTCTGGGCCTAATCATTTGCAGAGTAGAAACTGTAACCAGGTTCTTCATATCACACATTCACACACATGATGTCCAACTTTTATACGCTGTCCAATGTCTTTAAGATAAGAGGAGTGACTCGCAGCACGGCCACATAAATGAGGACGTTCCGAATGGAGGAGATCACATTATCGAGCATCTTACGTTTCATCTCCTGGGGGTCCAGCTTTGGCACCAGGCCCTTTATAGGGACTTGCTGGCTTCTAGCTGCGTGTTCTGCTCTTCCCAGTGGCCACCTCATGTGCCCAGTAAATTGTTTTTTAAAACCACGAGGTTAGATATCAAATAGGTTCATAAAATTGGAATAAAATGTTTTAAAAATCTAGACAAATTCCACACTTTACATTGCTTGCTAAATGCCTTTACACTCTCCTGCCACTTTTAGTAAATGAAAAGTAATAACAGAATAGTATACTATTATGGGTATAACTTCCTCAAGAAGACAACAAGGATCATCATTCAGGGGGTTCATATTTAAAAGTCATGACTGCCCATTAATTAACTGCCAAACTGATAAACACTGATAAACAATGAAACATTGATTGAACACATTATGTTTAAAAGGCTAACCTATTTAAGGTAGATATTTCTTTAAGTTTCTACATTTTAGTAATTTAATTTAATTAACAGTCCAGCTAACAGTCACAACTACACTGGAATGATTAGCTGATCAAAACTCCATCTCTCTCAATAGATTGGAAGCTCCATAAAGGCACAGACCAAATCTCTTTTACTTACCATGGTAACCCCAATACTCAACATTTGTCATGTGACAAAAAACAAACACACAATAAAAATATTTTAAATAAATAATCGTTAATATTAGTCAAACACAATATTGTTTATTTTTAATTACTATTAAGATCAGTATGTATGGATATTGATCTTATTTGGATATTTATTTTATTGTTTTTGAAAGAAGGTAGCAGAGAGAGAAACAGAGAAAGACAGAGAGAAGGGAGGAGGGGAGGGCCCAGAGCAGTCTCCATAGTTGTATATCATTAGTTTTTTGACAGTTTCATTCCACACAGGTGGATGTGGAGCTGCACAGGATGGAACCAAGCAGTGGGCTTCCCTCATGGGAGGCGAGAATCTTCACTGCCATCCTGGTGGTTACCAGTTGTGCCACAGTTCAGCATGAGGGTTTGCACGGTCCGGGGCTAGGATTTGATCCCCAGACCTCACAGATGCAAGGCAAGCACTCAACCTCTTGAGTTATTCCAGTATCCCCCACAGTATTTTTTTCCTAAGATACAATATATGTCTTTTACTTAGTAATGAAAGTTCGTTTGTATATATATATATATATATATATATATATAAAGAATCTTAATTTTTTATTATTTTTAAAAGTACCACTCTCTAGCATAACATTATGTACTCTCTAGCTTCAACTTATGAACTATATTTAAGACTATGTGATTAGGTTTCCTTAGGAATCCAATTTTGATTAGCATACCTTATTAAGATTTCTATATCCTGGTTCCAAATCCAGCCACCTTTTAATTTTATCTGTAATGAAAAGTAATAATAATGCTACCTGAAATGTATTTGTCCCCTTCCTTCCAATAAATTCAAAGCAACCAACATCTTGTGAGCAGGCGTTGTTAAATATAAAAATGAGGACACAGCTGAAATGAATTTTTATTAACAAAATAAAAGACGTTAATAAGGAAGTTAAGCTATCTCAAGTTCAGGCACAAGATGAATCTGGGATGATTCTCTTAAGCCAGGTTGAGTTTTACCGGAAAAATGCTTATAAACATTTAAAATCCCCAAGGACTTACTACATGTTTTAAAGGTTTTGTCTTTTCAGGTTCTCTACTGCTGAGATGACACAAAGACATCTTTTAATTATTGTGTGTAACTGATTTATAAATTTATGAGTTAGAGAAAAAAAATACACAATAAGAGAACATTCAGAAGCATTCTGGAACATAAGGCAAGATATGGTTCATAAATTAGAGCCAGATATACAGAGGGGTAATGGTGTCAGTGTGGCCCCAACCTTTTAGTTAATTATGAGGAATTGCTAAACAGTAGGAAATGCTAAGTCATTACGACCCTGGCTAGTGCACAGCACACAAAAAGATACACGTGCACACATACACACACACGTGTTCCATGACTTTTTAAATATTTTAAAGCACCATAACTATATTCTAAAATATTACTTTTTAATACTTGTTCATACTTTCTCACTTAAATACTTACCAAAGTCATCATAAAATTTTCAAAATTTGTCTTCAGTGTACTTTCTTCCCATGTAGTATATAATCTATGCTCAAGAAATCTAGCTCAGAAGTATTCGAGGTGAGTGCAAAAAAATAAAATAAATAAATAATCCATTGGCATGCTGGAGAAAAAATATTACAACTTCTATTTATATTTCCGGTTTTATAAATATTCTTTATTCCCTTTTAATTACTATATTTATGTGTTTAATGTCAGTAAAGTAATTCATTTTTTATTGATGATGTGCATATCTGTGATCAGAAATAATTTCAGCACTGACTTCGATGCTTACCTGGAAACCTAAAATACCTAGGCCTACACTCTTGTCCACATGCTGGGTAAGAATTCCTCCTCCCTTACCAATCCACAGCAATACCATCACCACCTTCACCACCGTCGTATGTCTACATCCAATCAGCTGTCCTCTAATTAAAATATTCCCTTGGTCTCACTCCATAAAAATATTTTCTCCAAAGATGAAAGTTCAAGATGATCCACATGGTTTTATTTTCTAATCTAACTACTAACAGATTATCACAGAGGCCCTCATTTCACAACTGGAAGGAGTTCAAGCTAATGTCCTTCTCTCTCTTTGGTGAATCATTTTGTCATACATTACAGTTTTCCTATGTTTAAGGAGATAGATTATGGAGTCCACTGCCTAATTTTTAGCTAAATTTATCTCATGAAGTGGACAAGTGGTTTAAAGAGAATTCCTAGAAAACAAAACAAAAATCTAAGGAGTTTCAAGTAATACTAACAAAGCAAATATAACTGAACATTCTCTTAGACCCACTGCTAACACGTCATCAGCCATATTTCAAGGAAAATCTACAATAATTCAAGAGAGAGAGAATGTCTCTGGAAGGTTGTGTTTAGTGCATGCTGTGTGTGCTATTCATTGGCACTCATTTCCCAGCTGCCAGGAGTGTTGGCTGCTGAAGGCTCACATCTAAGGTCCTTCCCAAGAACTGCCCTCATGTAAAGTTCTACACCTTCTCCAGGGAGAGTGCACACCCAATACCAGTGTGAGGCTACACAAGCCTGGTCCTTTGCCTCAGTTCAAGATACCTCTGAGGAGCCATCCAGTTTCAGAGCTCCCCAAAGGTTAGCTGAAGCATCAGCTGCATCACAGTTCACTTCTCCTTCAGGTCATCCTGCTTCTCTCAGCCCCTCACAGGTGTTGTCCCCAAGAGCCTGCCTAGTAAACCAAACCCACTGCATGCAAATGTAAATGTCAGGGTTGTTCTCCAGGGAATCTGAGGTAATACCACTATTGCTTCTACTATCACAGAGCCTGAACCTTGCTCTAAATCAAGCTTCTCCAACCTGCGGCCTCAGATGGCTTTGAATGCAGCCCAACACAAACCTGTGAACTTTTTAAAAACATGATGAGATTATTTGCAATTTTTTTTAGCTCATCAGCTATTGTTAGTGTTTCTGTATTTTATGTGTGGCCCAAGACAATTTTTCTTTCAACGTGGCCCAGGGAAGCCAAAAGATTGGACACCCCTGTTCTAAGTCTTTATTATGCCCTGAATGTTAGCTAACACACAACACATGTACAGAAAATTATGAATATGTTTGTGTGTGTACATGTACATGTACACATACATATTCTGGAGGATTGTGATCTAAAAACTTTGCTGATGAGTATCTCTAAAATATTAATATGTCACCAAACATGTAAAGTGAGCATTTTAAGTGCTGACTTAAGGAGCCAGCTTTCCATTTGGGGGCTGTGTTGTTAATTTCTTCACCAACCTCTCTTCTATGCTCTCAAAATATTCTACCACTATGCCTATCACACTGATATACAATTACCAGTTAATGTTACTACCTCCCTATCAAATCCAGGTTCTTACAGACAAGAACAAAGATTTATTTACATTTGTATCCCCTGGAAAAAACGATGCTTAAATTCAAATCTCAATTCAAAAAATATTTACTGAGCTCCTAGTAGACAGAAGTAGTCTGAAGATGCAGGGACCTGATTTCAAACATTAACATTTATACCATAAAACATTATCATATGGCATAGCTCATCATGTATCAAGGATTCTTTCAAGTACTTTGTATTCTTTCTCTCACTGATTCCTTCACAAGTGCTTTAGGAGGCAAATAAAATTATCCCCATTCTGTAGATGAGGAATCACATACTGAGCAAGGCTACATTCACTGCCCAGCTAGGAAAGGTAAATAATAACCTAAAATAGAATTATTATAAATATGTTGAACTATAGCACCCACATTATTCGGCAAACTTACAATATCTCTCAAAGGACATGACATGCTCACAACATACTTACAATATGGTACAATACAGAGTTAAAGTCATAAAAGCAGTCACAGGTATAAATAACGTAAGATCAGGAGAGATCTCTGGCCATTATATTCTGTGAGAATACTGTGAAAAAGTAAAATTCAATTTGAAAATTAAGGGATGGGCTGGGTTTTTGGAAATCTATATGAAGGAATGATATACACAAGAGGAAGACTGAAATATGAACGCAAATACATACATACATATATGTATACATGTGTGTGTGTGTTCACAGATCCAGCCAGCACAGTCCCATGGAGAGGTAAGGACTTAGGCATATTTCCTGAACCTATAGATCATGGGAACAATGGACGAGTGGGGGCCAGAGGTGTTTCAAAGCACTTAAAACTGGACGATGATCTCTCCATGTTAACATAAAGGAAATCCTTCCTCTTACCTCCATCCTTTACACTACTGCAATAGTCCAAAGTCCAAGCCACCACCTGCCTCTTGCCTGAATCACGGCAATAGGCTCCTTACTAGCCTGCCCAAATTCATCCCTGCCACTTTTAAATTTGCTCTCCAGGCCACAGCCACACATTTTGTTAGTTTCTTGCTTAAAACTATTCTGTGGGTTTCTTATCAGCCTTATTATGAAGACTCAATTCTCTAGCATGGCCCTTAAGGAAGGCTAAATGACCTGACCCCAACCTACCTCGCTAGCCTAATCTATATTCACTTTCCAGTCACTCTGCTCCTGCCATGCTGGTCTTCTAGTTCCAAGAACACATCTTCTCCCGCTCTCGTTGGAACCTTTGCACATATTGCTCCCTATATCTCAAAAGTTTTTCTCCTCTCCTGTTTACCTCATCAACCGTCCTTCAAATGTGACTTTCTCAGGGCAGCCTCCTCTGCTACTGTCCCCCTCAATACATCATATTCTTTTCCTACGTGTTGCAGATTCTTCTGTGCATTATATTTCCACAACTGACAATCATAAATGCAAGTAATTGTTTGCATAAAGTTTATCTTCCCTAATAAACTTTAAATCTTTGGGTACCTGGTGTGTGCCTGTTCCAGGGACTCTCTAGCAGTTAACATGGTGTCTGGCTCATGGAAGCCGCTCATAAAAGTATTTGTTGTTTATTGAATGAATGAAGGGACAAAACAAAAAGCAAAAGGCAAAATACAGTCAAGCAGATGGGGAACCAAAGAAAGTCCATGGATGGGGAGCTCTGGAGTGGATGGAAAAAGCAGATCTGGAAGAAATCTGCGAGTCAAACAGGGTTCAGGTATAAGCAATGGCTGTGCATGCAATGCCCATGGCCTCTGGCATGAACATTCTGAGAACAGTTGATAAGGCTGACATGTTGCGGACAATCTGAGAACCATCTAGGAAATAGTGTTCAGCTTGAATCCAGATTAGAAGCAAATTGTTATCAAAGGGGAGATTTCAAATACGAGCCTGAAAAGATGTAACACTTGGAGATAGGCTGTAAGGGCCTTAAAAGCCAGACCAAAGAGTCTGAGTCCCATCTGTGTGTAGTTTTCAAGCACTTAGAATTTTTGAGAAAGGGGCAAAACGATCTAAATGGCATGTCTGGAAGATTGACCTGACAGTGGTAAATAGAGCAGATTGTAAAGAGAGATCCTACTTTGGGGGACTTTGCAATCGTTCAGAAATAAACTGAGAAGAGCCAGTCCTAAAGTGACAGAAGGGCATATGCAGTGAAAAAGAAAAATACAAGTGTCATTTTGAAGGATGATTCAACAGAACTTGAAACCTACTTCCTACATTATAATGGGTAAGAGCCCAATCTTCAGAATCAGACCACTGTGGGTTCGAGTCTCAGCTCCACCACTTACCAACTATGCTACTTTAAGCAAGTTCAGTTTCCTTATCTTTATAATGGGGCAACATCTGTATCTGCATCAGACAGTTACTGGAAAGAATCAATAAAAATAAACTGCTTAGCACAATGCCTGGTGACGGTAAACTATCAATCAACGTCAACTATCCTTTCAAGCTAAGTAGGAGAAGGGACACAAGGATGGCATGCCAGGAACTTATTTTTGGTGGGCAGATCTTCATGGCACAAGAAGAGAGCCACCTACTATAAAGAGTTAACTCCTGCTCTGGCTTCTGATTTGGCTTCAAGCCAAACACAATCTGGGCCTGACTCTTTCAGAGACTTTTTTCTTAAAGCTGCTTAAGTCATTTCTAAACTTACACTTCCAAACTTTATTTCCAACTTGCCCTCTTCCTCTCATGCTGCCCCTAGAAATAATCCTAGATACTAAACTTGGAGGCAAACCCACTGTGGCTAAATACACCACTTCTCTCTTCCCAAGAAATGTCAGAAAGATTATGCGGAAAGCAAACGCAACGTTAAACTTGGTTTTCAAGAGTTAACAGAAAGTGGTGTTTTTTTTCCTCCAAGGATAGGTAATAGCATCAGATTCTGAAATGAAGCACAGCAGGGAGAAAGAGGCTGCATAGATTTCACAGAGTATCACAGGTCTCCGCAATAAAGCACTTAAAAATGCCTTGTATTGCTAATTCTTTACACAATCTCCTTTTATTTCCAAAGCAGTATGCGGGGCTTAAGCCATGAGACATACATTGATGAATTAACATTACACTGTTTGAATTAGAGCCATTTTTCCACTGAAACATCTGTTAGGTTTAGGATCACTTTTTACCTTTTTTTCCCCTAATACATTTTTATAGCTTGACTTTCCAGATCAAATGAATGGTTACCTCTTTTAACAACACTGATCCCACCTTCGCAGTCATTATCTCAGCAAACATCCTTCTCTTCATGATTCCAGTAACCAGGTCTTGAACTATACGTGAAGTTGGCCCACTAAAGGTTGCTGCATCACTCACCACTGGGAGTTAGAAGTGAACGAGGGCAACTCTCTTGGTTGCTTTCAATTTCCCAACCCCATACTCCCTGGCCCAAGTCAATACTTTCCATCCACTGAATGAACTATCCAGCAAATACTTATTAAATAGCTAACATCAGTAAGGCCCTCTGCTAGGCACAATGGTTGATTTTGAAAACAGTAAAATAAAAGTGGCACTAGCAGCAAAGCACTGCTTGGTGACAGGCAAACAACTGGATGGAAAGTTTACTAAGTTCTAAATAAACTAGGCATGCGCAGTTTTATGAAGATTTGCTGTTTTCATGATCACCAATCTACTGGTTAGCATTTGGAAAGATTTCTTTTTTCTTGCTTTACAAGATATTCTGTATTGTTTAAAAGATTTACTTTCTAGTCCATGTGGACATCCTGCCATTTGTTCAATAAATACTTATTGAGTGCTAAGATCATATGGAAAACAAAACAGACTCCATCCTTGTCTTCATGTAGTAATTGATGCTCATAAGATAATACAAACAGTAGCCTGATGATTTGTTCCCATACAAACCTCAGGTTTGTTTTGCACTGTTTATTTGTATGTATGATGGCACTTTCTTGTAAGCACCATATTAGTTGGATTAAAACCTTATTGTCTCTTATCTCACTAGGATTCCTTTTCAGTATACTCTTTCTTGACTTCTTCGTGTACAACAATCGCAATCAAGCTCTTCTAACCTATTTTCTACAGATTATACTCTTCCTCTGTTTTTACTCATCTGTTAAAGTCTTCAAGCACCTACTATGTTCCAGACACCTTTCCAGTATATGGGCTACAGAACTGGATAAATAAATCAACTTCTGGTCTATAGTTTAGTTGGCCATATTAGATTAGTCCTATTAGAAAGTTCTTTCCACGCCTAGAATGCACATAACTGCCTCCTTTCCCCCAATTCCAACCCACTTTGTTAGGTCCCCTCACTCCTGACTTTGAACAGTCAATTCTATATGCTCAATTTTACTAAAGGTTCATTAAATTTTATTTCAAAATTCCTAAAACCACATTATCAGAGAAATCTTTCTAGCAATCCAACAATCAGTAGTGCTTTACTGTGGCACTGCCTCTATTCTTTCAGCATATGAGGTCTGTTGGGAAAAAATCCAGCCATTGTCAATATAGCACAAATGGTTTGCATGCAACATTGATGTAACTTGGCAGCCAAGGAGAGTGGAGTAGAATGCACACGTGTGAACAATGGTGACTTCACTGTACTAGTCAGTGGGGGCGCTAGACACTGTTGAGTGAACATGTGTACTGGGTAGCAGGCACGTTTAAAACGAATAAGCAAGTAGAGCAATGAATCTGCATCAAATGATGTGTTAAGCTTGAACATTCTTTCGCAGAAACTATTTGGATAATTCACAAGGCTTTCAGGGATCATGCAATGAGTGCTGTGCTAATATTAATAAAAGTGGGGAAGCCGGGATGGCTCAGTGGGTTAAGCACTCGCTTTGCAGCCCCGGGGACCAGGGATCAAGTCCCAGCCCCATCCCATGTGGACCCATATGCTGAACTGGGGTGTGCTTCCCATGCAGGAGACACCCAATTTAGTTCTCACCCCTGGGATCGGCTTCTGGCTCAAGGGGGCGTGTCTCCCATGTGGGAGGCCCCCAGCCCTGCACAGCCCCCATCCACCCACTTGTGTGGAATGAAACCATATTGAAAACTGATGATGTACAACTATGGAGACTGCTCTGGACCCTCCCCCTTCTCTGTGTCTCTCTCTGTCTCTCTCTCTCTGTAACTGTCAAAAACAATAAAATAAATCTTTAAAAAATAAAAATAAGTGTGGCAAAAATGCTTCAGAGATGGTCGAGAATCTGTTGAAAGTGACCCACATTGTGGAAGTCCTGCAGTAAGCAGAACACCTGAGAATGTGGAAAGTGTAGAGTCTGCATTCAACAAAGATCCATGATAGACAGTGCAAGAACTACCATGTTTCCCCGAAAGTAAGACATCCCTCGAAAATAAGACCTACTTACAGTTTTGCCTCTCGCTGAAATACGTATAAGGCATCCCCCTGAAAATAAGACCTAGCGCATCTTTGGGAGCAAAAATTAATATAAGACGCTGTCTTATTTTCGGGGAAACAGGGTAAGACACTGTCTTATTTTCAGGGAAACAGGGTATAAGACACTGTCTTATTTTCAGGGAAACAGGGTAGAAGCTGATCTGGGGATTCCAAAAACTACCGTGTCCTAGATTTTGATGCCGGATCTTGGCATGAACCATGTCGTGGCAAAATTCGTCCCATGGCTTCTGCTGCCACAGCAGAAGGAACACCATGTTGCAGTTGATAACGATTTGTTTCAAACTACCACTTCACCAGGTTTCCTCAAGAAGATCATAACTGAGGAGGGGACTAAGGCTCATTGTCCTATGTACAATATTTCTTCTATCTTGTATCTTCTTCCATAAATCCCTCTATTTTTCATATTACATGGCTGGATACTTTCCAAACAGACCATGTGTATTACTACCAAACAAAATCAATAAGAAATTTTATCACTGGTTCTCAAACTTTTATGGGTGAAAGAATTGCCAGTCATGCTTGTTAAAAAGTCAGGGTTATAGGGTTTCAACCACAGAGATTCAGGTTCCTGAAGTTTGGGGGGTGGGGGGAGGGTCAAAGAAGTAGATTTTTAAAAATATTCCAGATGGCTTTCCACTAGGTGACTGAGTGATCACCTTTGTGAAATACTGTTCTATAAGTTCCTTTGATGTCAGATTTTATGAACTCAGAATCTCTTCTTCCTGTCAGAAAATACAGTAGATTTTCTATTAGATGAAACTCAAGCAACTGGCATTCTCAAGCAACCAGCAAAATCTCAAGCAACCAGCAAAATCTCAAGCAACCAGCAAAAAAGAGTCTACTTATATTCATCCAGCATCCCCCAATCCCCACAGGTGCTGGTTAACTGAGATTCTACTGTATTTGTTATTAAAGTTTAAGCGACATGCATATGTGTGTTCAATATTGTTTTGGTTAATAAATGGATCAGTGTGTACTTGATCATAATAACCAACATTTAGAAATTACAGCTCAGGCATCATTGTCAGTGACCACTTCTCACCTGTTCCTCCTACCCCTGTGGTTAGACAGGCAGGAATGGTTAGTGCTCCCATTTGATGGATAGGAACCCCACACCAATATCTTGGCCACAGCAGAGGAGAGAGAGAGTACAAATAATGGAGTCCAAAAGACTGAAATCCAGGCAATGATTCTCCTGTTCATTAGCTAAGGAAAATGAGGAAGCACCTGACCCAGTGGAGTTTGCCTGCCCAACTGTGGAAAGGGGATAATGCCCACCTAACTGGTGGGCTGTGAGGATTAAATGAGATTACCCATGTAGCGCACCTAGCACAGTGTGTGGAATGTAGTCAGTGCTCACCTGCTGTTAGTTTTCCCACTTCCCCATCATGCAGGGCTGCTCTGAGACAAAATGAAGTGAGGTTTGCAAGATACATTGATCAGCAATCATTTATTCTGTTACTACCCTGCCCCAGGCATCATGATTGTGCTAGGGATACAACACAGTGTGCTCAGGGAGCTTACCTTCTAAATGTTTTGTCACCCTCTGGTTATCCAATTTCAAATGAGGCAGCAATGTGTTTAGCACATCTTTCATGTCTCACTTCATCAAGTGAGATTAACACAGTGCAGAGTGGTCAACAATACCATGACAATACACACATTGTGGTAAGAAAAAAGTTTTAAAAGTCCAATAAGCAGGAACAGGGAAAGAGGAGCATTTTAGAGGGAGCTGAGGAAGTCCCTAGAAATAAATAGTGGCCCCATTAACTTTTTTTACTTACTGAGAGATTTGTTAGAGCACATTGAAACCACCACTTAATTTCCTGATTTAATGTAGAAAAGACACTATTATACTGATAGTGAAGGTACAATGGAGATGAGGCTGAGAGAGTGAAGTACAGAAAGTGAAGACAGAATGATAAGAAAAAGTATGCACTGTTCAAAAGCAGTATCCAGGAATGAGACTGATTGTGCCAGACACACATACAAGTATGACAGCCTGCCAATATCACGCATCATAAGAACTTACATGCAAACCTCTGTCAGCTCCTGATGCTACACGTCCAGCAACTTCAGCTTGCAGTAGCCACGAATTACACCAGGCCATCTTAGCAGACATCAGATTTGAGGACAGGTCTTCCTACCCCAGAATGGCAGTGAACAAGCAACTACTGTACAGAGGATGTAAAGCCTGGCTCAGCAGAAAATTAAATCAGAAGTTTATTGAACAGTGGCATCTAGGAAACATGCCCACAAATGTACTAACACCTTTTTTTTTTCTTACAAATGTTAAGTTCATCAGCCTTTTTAACTAGACATTGAAGCAACCAGCACTCACTATTTGAGGAAAACTATGCCAGAAGACACACACAGTTAGCAGTCTTTATCCTGGGCACAGAATCCCCAGAGGGGTCCCTTGTCTGAGGAATGTATCAAAAATTAGCTCTCTTTTCCTGCCTTCGCCCCTCCTTGGATTTTGAAGTTGTCCCAGTACCAGTTTCCTGTATTACAACACACAGAAGCACCTAAAAAGTGGGAGCCAAATACCAGCGGACTCAGGAATCCCTCTATGCAACTGACAGGTTAAGTCATTGTCCTACGTCTCAAAATACGCTCCCTAGTCTGCGCAAAACGATTGCTCTCCGTTGTATTATTGAGAATCGGTCTGACTGAGTGCAAATGACATGGTCTTCATCCTCCACTGCAAATGCCCCCACCCCATGCTGCCCCTTCCCCCTCAAATACAACTCAATTCTCAAAACAACTCAATTCTCAGTGCAATAGCGTCTGTTCTCAGATGTTGTTCTCCCAGTGGGTAGAAGAATGAACTGCTGCGATGCCACCAGCTCCTCTACAGTGTCTTTTAATTTAAAGTTACAACAGGAGGGAAGAAAAGAGACTTTCTATTGAGGGACAACTCCCTGAAGGGTCTCTTAGCTGACAATCGAAGGACTGCTCATGGCAGTGATCAAATCTATCGCAACAAAGTGCTGGTGGCTCTGTGACTCATCACAGCAGGAGCTCGCGCTGAGGGCCACTTGAGTTCAGTGCTTTGTGGTGCAGCAAGTTGGTTTAGGAACCGTAACATCGGGGAGCAAAGACTGGCAAGGTGTTTGAGGCTAAAAATAAAATGCAGACTTACAGTGCAAGTTGCTTCTCAACTGAATAGGAAGCCTGGAGGGGTAAGGAAATGAAGAGAGCGTTCTGTCTACCTCATGCTTTCAGGCAAATTACCTGAAGAAGGGCAAGGTTAGCCAGTCTATCTGCTGTACAGTTTATATTCTGATAAAAAAAAGGATTGAAGCAGGAGAAATTGTGCTATTTTTAAAAGGCAAGCTTTAATTATGTTTGCTTGCATAAACAGTGCCTTCTAATTACATGGAATATCAATTGTTTAAATATATATACGATCACCTGATACAATTCAGCTATATCTCTCAGTTGCGTTTTATAAGTACATTAAAAAGAGTGCCATACATATTCAGCATCTCCTCTGTGTCATGCACAGTATTACAGATTTGTATATAATCTCATATAACCTCATTTAATCTTGATTAGGAATCCGTGAGGTGCTACTACCATCGTGCTTATTTTACAACGGAGGAAAGTAAAGCATCAGAGCGCTAAGAAAAATTCCAGGTTATTTTTTAGTGGTAGGTCCATTCAGATCCCCTTTTGCAAGAATGCAATGGATTTGGTGCCCCACCTGCCACCGCTATGTCTCTAGCATCATTTTTGCACCAAGGTCGTGCTTCCAGGGGGCTGCTCCCGCCCAATGACAGAGCCCAGTGTGGATGCAAATGCAGACCGTTCCTTGGACAGTGAGGAGTCCTCAGATGGCTGTCTCTGCCTCACCAAATCTTTCTTGGACTGTGCTACAGTCGGTTTCTTCATTCTCAACCCTCCTTTCTTCCTTCCATTTCTCCTTGTATAAAAGTCAAACCTGGATCACTACAGAATGGCTCTCCAAGACATCTCCTGCTCTTGTCCCCTCCCCAATAAACTTCTTAGATATCTAATTCCATCTTGGCATCTGCTTCTAGAGAGATTCAAATTAATACAATCACGAAGTCATTATTTGCCTTTGTTTTGTTGTGTTTTGTTTTGTTTTACAGAGACTTTCTTTTATCTTGGATCAGTTGTACTTACAGAGAAATTCTCTTTATCATTGGGAAGATAAAACAACCACTAATTTCTCCATGTTACTACTATGCATCATCTCTTCAAATGGGCAATGGTATATTTATTGTGCCTTTCTACTTGCCCCCAACTTAAACAAACAAACCTATGATATTCTCTTTGAAGGAACTGTTGATTCCATAGGGCAAAATATTTCAAAGCCAGATTTCTTTTTCCAAGTAGAATTTCTCTCTACATATACAACAACTTCATATAACCCAGTGGTGGATAATTACCAATGGATAAAATCACAAATTTTCACTACTTTATTTCTTTAATGAGAAATCAAAAAGGAGAACAAGAAGACAGATCTACAATTAGGTCCTAAAGTTTTATGTAGGATAAAATGTTAATTACTGAAGAAACATTTATATGAATAAAAGATAGAATTCACACTTGTACCAAATGCAGCATCTTAATAAAACCACATTGTCAGAGATCATATATAGATGTTAATTGAATCACTGATGTAAAGCGTTGATCTCAGCCTCAAGAAAGTGATATATTTTTCTTTTTGGACTCAAAAAAGTTCACAGCAAATATAAAACAGAGCTTCAAACATTATGAATGATCAAAAAGACCTGATTGGAGGGAAAGAAGAGTGTAACTAACATTTACTTAGCACAGTATCTCATGTAATCCATGCATATCCCTATAAAAATAAGTATTTAATCTCCAGCTTTAGAGGTTAAGAAAATGGGCAGATCACTGAACGTTCAGAACTCCAAGTGAAGTCTTAGAAGAATCATAAATAGATCTACACTGAGTGCTCCAAAATCTAGTGTGATCTCCTCTTAAGCATCTTGGTTCTTTCCTGAATTCCTTACCTCCAAGACTTTAATAGGTGTTGTGGCAGCAACACATACCTGAGCTTCCAGGGAACACCAACTGGCAGTCAAACCAGAGCCCTCCCATGCCTCTGATGGCTGCACTATTTGTTCCGTTTGGACAAGCAATACCATAAAATCATGAAATAACTGAATGATGAGTAAGTGAGCAGCGAAGATATTGTTAGGTGTTTTGTTCTTTGTGTTTTTAACTTATAATGAACTTTAACCAATAAAGAAGGAATGGAACTATACCTGTAGAATTCAATACCACTACCACGACCACAATCACCACTCCTAGAAATACCTTTTTTCCTTTTTTCTGAGTGGCTTTTTATTTTTTAAGGCTCAATTTTTAAAAGGGGGTTATTCAATGTATTCTTTAAATGAATCTGTTTTCCACCTAACTTTATCAATATACTGTTCCTTCTGAATGTCGCAATTACCTATAAGTGGAGTAATTACTTGATTATAAGGTATGATCTGAATGGTACTAAAAAAGAAAATCCTTATGTTTATAAACATTTCTTCTTGGTAGCTTCACTTGATACTTATAATCTCTATAAGTCTTTAAGAAATTAGATGTTCATAATAAAGTGCAATAATAATAATACCAACAACTATTAAGAGAATCAAACCATAATGACCTGTGAATAAAGTAATTTCTGAGCTAAAGGATAAATTGAACAAATGGAGCAGAAATTCAGAAGGGTCTGTCAAAGCAAACTGGGCTATTATATTATCAAGGGCTCTTCCTCAAGTTCAGGCCCCTGAACAGGAGAGCACTCAAAAGCACCCATGTAGATAGCTAAAGGGGTAGGGATTTGGAGAAAACAATCCAAAAAGCATTTTCCCCTTTATTTTAAAGACAAGGAAATTGACCATAGTAAAGTGCATCGGGAATGTCCCAATATGGCCCACCCGAATTAACTACAGTAAGTTCCTAAGTGTCTGCCCTAGTACTAAACCTTAATTGTGTTCCATTTCTTCCCCTCTTAAAAATCTCATCCTACCCCTCCATTAAGAGCAACTTTTCATGCAAATAAACTCTAGATTTAATTGAAGGTCATTAAATAACTGCCCTACATCTAAAACCCTTCTAAATGTTAGGTATGAGTAATTATTTACATTACATCACACACAGAAAATAAACAGCAAAGACCCCGCTCACATTTGAAAATCATTTACCATTCCCATTCCCCAACTTCCCCAAATGGGAAATGGAATAACAAGACCGATCATAATTGGATTAAGAACTATAATTCTTTAATTCATTCATCAAATTGAGACATTTGGAACAGTTTATTTACAAAGTTGTTTAGACAGTTTTGTGTAGTGTTTTTTAAGATAAACCAAAATGCCTTTCTGAAAGAAGTTTCAGATCCCAAATCATTAACATATGAAAACCAAATGTAGACAATTTACAAATGGGTGTTTTAAAACAATGTTTGGAACAAAATTGAGCTTTTCTTTTATTAACTATCGACAAATCTAAGCTCAGGATATAGTTTATTTGAAACAGCCAAGGACTTTCTTCACCTTTAAAATAAATCTACATTTCTCAGGCTAAAAAATTGTGATGAGGGGGATGCTGGGATGGCTCAGCGGGTTAAGCACTTGATTTGCAGCCCCGGGGACCGAGGATCGAATCCCGGCCCCAGCCCATGAGGACCCATATGCTGAACTGGGGTGTGCCCCCAGTTCAGTTCTTGCCAGGGCCTATGTGGGAGGCTCCCAGCCCAGTTCCTGCCCTGTGAAGCCCCACGCCCACCTGTGGAGTGAAACTAAATGGAAAACTAATGCTGTCAATTATGGAGACTGTTCTGGGCCCTCCCCGTTCTCTCCATATCTCTCTGTCTCTCTCTCTCTCTGTCAAAAAACAATAAAAATAAATCTTAAAAATATATATATTGTGATTAGTGTGTGAGGAAATGCATTGACTTCAGGTCTAGATGAGTATGTTCTCCAGGTTACTCTCAAAACTCAATTAAAATTCTACCACTAGAGGTGATTAGATAATGTGTGAATCATCTAGCTTATGCTAATCAATCATATCCAACAACTTTACCTGCTGGAAATCTCAACAGTGTTCAACATCAGAACTCAAAATTATTTGAAATCTAGTACATTTTAGATTACTAAAAACAAGTTTCATCCTGATGTGTATCTTTTTTATATAATCTGAACATGCCTTCAAAATGATTACCTACCACTAAAAGAATAAAGCGTTTTCAAGAAGACAGTATATCCTTTTAATCATTATATCATTTTTCATTTGCTTTATAAGAAAAAAAAAATCAAACATTCAACTTCATTCTTTTAAATAAAGAATGAAATCTTAAACTTGCCCTATAGTTTGTGCCTTACCCCAACAAAGATAAAAAAAAGCCATCACACCTGAATGTAAACTTTTTTTTACTTACTATTTACTCCATATACTTCACAGATAACATCTTTATAAGCATATGTTCATTATTTCCTTTACAAAACCCTGTGTCAGTCTAAACAGGATGTGCATTTACATGTATAGCACTAAGTTAACTTAAAATATTAATAACTACTGGATCTCAAACACCCAGCTATTTACCAAATACCTTTGAGAGTTTTGAATCCTGTGTATAACATGTCATTCAACCAGAATGTTAATCTCAACAGCAAAACTTGTACAGGGTTTCTGTATTAAGAGCTGAAGTTTTTTTTTCATATATTAAGTATTTACCACTTCAAGTCTATGTCAGATTTGATCAATATTGTCCATTCAAAAACACTACTAGAATTTTTAAAACCCGCGAGCAAACAAAAAGCTATTAATTCTTCATGTATAAGTTTGTTAGAAGACCACTGTGGGGGGGGGGGGGGGGTTGAGAGAAAAAAGAAAAGAACATTTCAAGCAAGTATGCTACTATATAATTAACACAAATAACTAAATAATTATGCACATCCCTTTCCACCCCCACAATTAAATGTTTTTAAACAACTCATGTGATGAAAGATCTACCTTTTAGGCAAACAACAGCAATCTCCACCAGTTTAAGGATTTCAGGCTGTATTGCATAAGGTTTAAGTGATGCTTGTGATTTTTATCTCCTATAGTTCTGAGGAATATATAGTTGATGACATAATTTGCAGAACTTTGCACAATGCCTAGGAAAACTTTCAGTGTAAATGCTTATGATTTTAAATCATTGTGGCTGAATTTATCTAGGCTTGTCTCACAGCTATATTTAAATCAGGAAGAAGCACCCCCAGAAACTTTGTCACATGTAGCTGCATTTGAATCCAGATTCCTTCCCTATCACAGCACACAGCAGTACATATACAGCTGAATTCCTTCAAAATTAGATCAAAATTTAGCAGTTCTGTAAAGACTAAGAAATCGTCCTCCTTTTCAATTCTATAAAAGTCACACTTAAAAAACATACTTCCCTGTACTTTAAAACCACCTGGCCCTTAATCTAATCATTCTTGGCAATCCGGGTTCACTCCTGTAATCCGGATCAAAAACTCTGCTCTGGATTTTCTGATAGAAATGTCCATTGCCTGGAATCTTCCACACGCCTACTTCACTGGCCTGTTGTGTTTGTGTGGATTTTTTTTTTTTTTTAAGGATACTAGGGGACATTATTTATGAGTATCAAGGAAACAAATCACTCTGTCTAGTCGCTTTGCAGATTCCCACACTTATTACCCAAAATCCCACAGATCTCGCTCCGTCTTGTCCTTGACGAAGGAAGTGTGCTGAGCCTGGAGGCAGCCTCTGGGGAAATCCTCTCATGCCTTTCTTAACAAAACTACTTTGGATCTCTGTATATTGAGAGGATCTCAATGGCAATAGAACAGATTCCTAAACTTTTCTGAAGAAGTACATTTCACTGCCACCGGGAGTACCTGCGTTGGCTGACACTGAGACAATCACTCCTGCATATTCACAGAATTCCTCATTTTGACCTGCTTTAGTTGAGAAAGACAGACATTGAAATGAATTCACATTCAATCACAATGAATTTAGTCACAGAGGCCTTCAGCTCGCGACTCACCAGGGTTACACTATTTATTAATATATTTGCTTGGCAACGTGTAAGAAAAATTAGTATTAAAATATGTAAATAATGCTTCGTGTGCCTCCGAGGCCTGCTAGCAGATCAATACGAAAGAAACTGCTATCAAGTGGAAGCATTTCCAAGTCCAATTTGATTTCAACCGGTGTAACCCCTTTTCCTTGCTTATGACTGTAGCTTCAAAGTGCAAGCGACATTTCCCAAACCTGCGCTTAAAGTGACAACACGTGAGTGGTCTTCACTTCGTACACTGATCGGGGTGGGGGGTGGAGAGTGAGAAACATAGTTGCAATTAAAATTAAAGCTTCCGGTCTCTGAAATCCCTTGAATCCTGAAGGATGAGACTAGTTTCCGAAATTCCGGGAGGGAGGAGGAGTGGTAGGGAGAGGAATTGCAGAAAGCGAAACAAAAAGACGAAAAGGGGGACTATTAAGGTTGTGGGGTACGCTGGGGGGTCGCGTGTACATTCTCGGAAGGGTCAGGAGCTTTGTCCAACTTTTAGTGTCTGTCGTTGGGTGTTAGCCGAGGTGCACAGAGCAGCCCTAGGATTTTCCCTGCACTTCTGCCCTCCTCTCTCATCACCACCTCCACCACTTACAAAACAATACCGGCAACAACACGCCGCCCCCCCACCCCCACCCCCCCACAAAAAACATAAAGTTATCCCATTTCCTGAACTGGGTCGAAGCCCGCACGCCAGGCGACCCTCCCGACAGGCGCCCCCCGAAGATGACAGGGCCACTTCCAGATCGAGCCGCCTCTCGCCTGTCGCTCACCCCCAGCCCAGTCCCCCTCCCTGTGTACTTGAGGAAACTCCGGTGGCGGCCCCCTCCCTCCTCAGGCTCTCCAGCTGGAGCGGCGAACGAGTGCTGAGCGGCGGGGACCGCGAGCGGCAGAGGGGCGCTCTGCGCCTTGGAGGGCTGCCCACCACAACATCGGGACGAACAACAAAGTTAAAACGCGGCGTTGCACGCACCTTACCGGCTCTCCTGAACGTCTCCTCGGGCGTGGGATGCAAAGTGGCGCCGTGGCGGGCTGGGGGCCCCCGGGAAAAGACTGGAGATGGGTTTGGGTGGCTCGCCGTGTTCACTGTGTGTCGCGCGTGTGTGTGTGTGTGTCTGTGTGTGAGTTTGTGCGCGCGCGCGCGTCCGTCTCCCCCAGTCTCTCGCTCGCTCGCGCTCCCCGTGTAGCTCTCAAGGACGAGGTGAAATCCCTTGGCTGGTCATGAGGCGGCTTCGGAGACAAACAACACAATGCGAGCGCAAATAACAAAAGGCAAAGACAGTAGGAACAATGGGGGCGGCGAGGGCAGCGCGCACCAGCCGGCGGTCACTGAGGCCCGGCGCCCGCCCCAGGGGGTGCGGCGGGGGCGGGCGCGGGGGTGGCGCCGGGGGCGCCCGCGCCCTCCAGGTCGCCCCTGAGCTCCAGCAAACCCCCCCTGACCTTCCTGCGGCTCGCCGCCCGGCCGCCCTCTCTGTCCCTCCGAAGGGCAGGAGCCCCAGAGTTTGCTTCCCCGCCTGCTGCACAGTCCCTAGCTTGTAAATAACGCGCTGACTACCCACACGGTGCAGGAATGTTTTTTGGTGTGTGTTCTGTTTGTTTTTAATCGGCCCTCCACTTAGAGGAGCGTTAAAATAAAATGGCAGGAGTGGAAGGAGAGAGGAGTGGGATAGCTCTAGATCTCGATGGAGCTCGCGTCTGGGTGTATATAAATATGCATTCACGTTTCGCCAAGTCCCCTTTGTCAACTTCTTCCCTGCGCTGGAACCTCGCCCGCAGCCCTGGCTCGGTGACCTGGGCCCCTTCTTGACCCCACCCCATTTGCACACACGAAGGCTTGCCCGGAGAGCACGCGTGGAGGTCCGCGGGTGTCCCCGGAGCCGTGCAGGAGGCGAGCCGCCGTCTGCCCAGCGCAGAAGCAAGAGCAGTGCGAGAGGTTCGGTGTTTTAAAGCGACCGCTGCCTCCTCGAGCCCGGCCGGGCGCTCGCAGGTCCCCGCCGCCGGCACTCTGCAGCCACCTACTCCTGCGGCTGGGGGGAGGGAAGAAAAGTTTTGAGGCGCTCTCCTCCCTGCCTCCGGGGTGGTGGAATTGGTTTTGTTTCGTGTGGATGCAGCCCAATGCCCAAGAACCGCGGAATGGTATTTAGGGAGGAGGGAAGGTCTCGGCGCTGGGCTCCACTCCTTCCGCGACACTGGGGTTGGCTCGTGGAGGCGACAGACAGAGACCCTCAGAGTTACATCACCCTCGGAGCCAACTCCGTGGGTAATGCCCTGAGCAAAAGCCGTGCGGCTGATTTAAGCGTGTGCTCTGACAGCTCCCGGCACGTATTTCTAACAATCTTGGACTTTCATTGACTTGAAACAGCTGACAGGTTGCCAGGGGGCAAAAAAAATCCTATTAAATCTCATACGAAGGTGGCCGGGGGGCCGGGGGGAGGATCCTGACTGACTTCCTAGAACTGGTATCCAGAAAGTGGTGAGGAGGGAGGTGTCGCAAGGCAGCGGTGGCTCTGGAGGAAGGCGATGGAGAAGGGGGACTAAGACACAATAAGAGCAACATGTTTCTTTTTTCTCACTGTTCCCTTCCTCTTCTCTAGCTTTACAGCGATTTGCATGTTCTCTTTCCTCCTCTCGGTGATTTTCTATTTCAGACACGCATCCATTGGGGGCACCCCCAGCGTTTCCCAGAGTGCAACAACACCACCAGGGGATCAATGACCACAGTCTGTTTATACTTCACGCGCCTGGGAGAGCAGGGCACTGAAGCCGCATGGCAGGGAGGCTTGGTGCCTGCCTCTCGGCGCGATCTCCAGACCTCTGGCTGGTTTCTGCAAGGCAGCTAGTAAGCAAATAAGTTTCTTAATGCGTGCAACACATACCATTCACAGTATATTCACCGAGAAAAGTGATACATCCTTCCTCCCCCTTTCCACCCCTTGTAGATTTGTTTCTGGAGGTGGATTGTTAATACTTGATATTTTGCACTTGTCTAGAGTGGAAAGTTTCTAGGGTGTTTGATCATCGGTTATGTGGTACCTGCTTTCTAAAAGTGGCAGAACACCTTTCCTTGGAACAAAAGTGAGAAATGCAAATTTTAATAACTCAAGGCAGAAATTCAAAGTGTAAGCACAGTTATCATCCACTCCCACAAAGAAAAGCTTCCTCTTCCACAAATATTTGATAGCGTGAAGTCCAGTAATTAAGCGAACACTCAAAAACTCAGGGCTTTCCTAGGGACCCTAAATTATCATCTGCACAGAATTTAAAAGCAGTGCATTCATTTGCCACTTGGATATAGCCCTGGATATGGCATTTGAAATGTGTGTCCTTAAACAATTTTACTGTTTCCTTAAGTATTTAATGAGAAAGACCATGTATAGTAATATTTAAATGGCTGGATCAATGTGGCCTCACCAACTGTGTGAAAAAAATTCTCTACATGTATGCATAGAACACTTCTATATGTTACTTTTTTTCCCATTTCCTATATCATGCAAGCTACAAGTCAGAGCCTCTTGTGTAATAAGGTTATAAGAATTCATCAATAATTGTACTGTGCTTTGAATTTGTTATTTTATTTTAAAGAGTTTCTGGCATGTATTAAATGACTTATTCTCATAATACATATGTAGTTGCTTTTCACAGTTAGCTATTACTGGTCCAGGCCCAGGTTCTTATATCATGTACAAGAGGCAAAGCAGGCCCAATGACCCCCCAAAAAAAAGTTCTCTCTTTACCAACTATACAAAAATATATAACATTTGAAAAAGATTTTTGTTTACAGTGAACTTACCCTAACATTTAATCCATTTCTCTCAGACTATACAGAGTTATTTTTTTACCCCCTGGGTCTCTGGCCAATGGATAACAAAGGTGCTTGCCTGGTGTAACCTCACCAAGCAGAGAGGTGCTACCTCCTTGGGGTTTCAGCTTCTAGGGCTTCTTTAGTGTAACTGCTTTGGGGTAAGCAAGCAGGCTTCCTACTGGCAGGAGCGGGTAGGCTGGGCAGAGGGAGAAAAGGGGCAAAGTTACCAGCTGCTTGGTGAGATATTGGTAAAACTTGAATTACACCGATCTCTTCCCTTTTGCTCCTATAGGCAGCGAAACTTCCAACCATTAAGGTTATTGAAACCACATGCCCTTAAGACTGACCTAACTTACGATCATTGTATAGCAACAGTGTAGCTGATCAAAAACTTCCAGTGGGATGTCTGCTTGTGTTGGGCTTTAAAAAAACACACCCACATTTGAAGCAGGACTGACATATTAAAAATCAGTGTTTCCATTTATCAAGCATTTACTGTGTGCCACGCTGTTGGCCAAATGCTGTTACTTTGTTTGTTTGTTTTTTATGTATGGCCTTTCTACTTTTTACCACAAACTTGCAAGCAATGGTACATCCCTGTTTTGCAGAGGAGAAAACAGAAAGGTAAAATGATTTGCCCCAAATCATACAGCTTCTAAGTGTTTGTGCCAGGCTGCAAATCTCGCCAGCTTTAACTTTGAGCCTCTGCTCTTTTTACCTTTGATGCCATGGGCACTTGACATTGGGGCCACTTTCCAGCAAGAAATATTATTTCATTAAATGGGTATAGTCCAGACATGAGCTATGTTGCTATTTTTATGTTGCTATTTTCACTTACATTGGTCATTAGATAATTCTGAAATTTCCAAGAAAATCTAAATGTGCCATATGGAGCATACATGCATACAAACATACATACTAGGTATTAAATAGAAAAGGTATTTGGCAGTGTATGTGATATGAGAAGTGGAGGGAAATTTAGGTGAGGCAAGATACCAAATATGTCATGTAATCTTAATGGTTATAAATAATCCATTTTTATTTTATTTAAATTAGGGTACTTTGTCAACCCTCCGCTAATAAGAATGTATTATAGGGGAAACTGGGATGGCTCAGCAGGTTAAGCGCTCACTTTGCAGCCCTGGAGACCAAGGATCAAATCCTGGCTTTGACCCAGGTGGACCCACATGCTGAACTGGGGTGTGCCCCCAGTTCAGTTCTTGCTGGGCCCTATGTGGGAGGCTCCCGGCCCAGTTCCTGCCCTGCACAGCCCTGTGCCCACCTGTGGAGTGAAACTATATGGAAAACTAATGTTGTCAACTATGGAGACTGCTCTGGGCCCTCCCCTTTCTCTCTGTGTGTCTCTCTGTTTCTCTGTCAAAACAAACAAACAAACAAACAATAAAAATAAATCTTTAAGAATGTATTATAAAATAGTGATTTATGTTTAATAATTAGGGACACAGCCCTGAAACCACTCAAAGGAACCTTAAACTATTTGATGAGAATCCCAGGTACATGCGTGGTTTATCTCATAAGAGAAAGGTGCCCAAAAAACAGAATTATCTTCCAGCAGGCAGGCCCCTTGTACTACAGGCTTTCCCCACTAGGTAAACATTATAGGAACTCATCTGCAGCAGTGTACCAGCTGGCATTTTAGTTTGACTTCAGTGAATTGCTTTTGGAGACTCTTCCAACACTTTTGCCCATTTCATGATGGGTGATTTACATGAACAACATGTGGCATGACAACGCACCTGCCCACACCACCCTGAGTGTTCAGTTGGACCAAAATTCGGCAAGACCCCTGTGCCCCACCCTTCCTATTCACCGGGTCTTGCCCAAATCAACTTTTTTGTTGTTGTTTCCCTGGATAAAAAAGTCCTCAAAGGGAAATGCTTTGGGGATGCCAGCATGGCTCAGCAGGTTGAGCACTTTCCTTGCAGCCCCAGGGTCCAAGGACCGAATCATTCCGATTATATGCTGAACTGGGGTGAGCCCCCAGTTCAATTCTCAGCAGGAAGGAGTTCCCAGCCCAGTTCCTGCCCTGTGCAGCCCCGCACCCACCTGTGAAATGAAACTATGTAGAAAACTAATGGCATGCAACTATGGAGACTGCTCTGGGCCCTCCCCCTTCTTTCTGTCTCTGTCAAAAACAAAATAAATCTTTATTAAAAAAAGGGAAATGTTTCACCTCTGTGGAAGAGGTGAAAAGTAAAAACAGCAGGAGCACTAAAAGACATCAAAACTGACAAGTTCAAAAACTATACTGAGCACTGGAAAAAGCATCTCGAAAGGTACATTGTATCAAACGAAGAATGCTCTGAAGGCGACTGAAGTTTAAACATGTAAGAATACACAATTTTTTATAAATAATTTCTGGGTTTTGGGGGGTACCCCGCCTTGTATTTTTTACCTGTCTCACCAGACACCATACGCATATCAAATTTTAAAAGTGCACCTTTTCAAATTAACCAGCTTTGGGGACATATTTTCTCAAGTACATCTGTTTTTTTGAAGAGGACTTCTCTTTCTCTCTCTTTCTCCCTAAATACAAGATGCAAGAATATCTATGGAAGGAAAACTGACAACAATCTTCCTTCTGTAGGTGCTCTTAATCCTGATAACTCCTGATGCAGCAACATCTAAGTAATTTTAATATGCCTCTTCATAAAAATGGGAAAAGACACCCTATACCTACCTCACAGATGCAGCACATTAAGTTCTTACTGAAAAAAAAACAAAAAAAACTTTTAAAGCCCTATTACAGATACATGTGTTTTCATTTAAAACTTACTATGCAATCGAGTGCTCTTTTATTTAAACATTCCCCCGTGGTTGTAGGAATTAAGGATCAGTAGTACTATTATATTAACAGCTAAGAGCTGGACTAAACTGAACTGGTTAAAAAAAATTGGTAAAACAGCCAACACTGGTTTTTGTTGCCAAAATTAACTGAAATGTGAGGGAGCATCTACATTTAGAAGTGACATCAACATTTTAAAACTTTCTCATTTTGGTAAATCGCTAGGGTGACCTTTTTAAATTTCAGCCTTGGTTTTGAAAAAGGAAATAATGTATAAAGTCCAGATACTTTGCACAGCCAAAACCACAACTGCATTACTCTTATTAGTTAAGTGTGTTTATTATTCTGATTGTTAAATTTTCCTTTCCTGGGAAAAAAACCAGAGAGGACAAGATTGTTTCTATTCAAGTGAAACAACTTGTAGTCCCCACATCTTGTCTCTTAATTTACTGTTTTTCAATTTGACTTATGTCCTTTAATTTTAAATAATGAGTATACAATGTGGGGAGATTGAAACCCAAAAAAAGGATTGTTTTAATATGTAGATTTCTTTCAGGCTTAGCTTTAACAATATAGTCTGTGTTTTCTATTGCACAAAACTCATATCAAATATATAGAGGTTTGTATACAATGAGATGCATTGATTTTAGTTATAAAGAAAAAGAGTAATAACTGATATATTTTGCTGGTTTAGAATTGGTGTCAGAAATAATTGTCAAACAAGGCAATATTATTTTTACTTTGAGTCCCAGAAGGTTTAGGTATTTGGACATAAAAGCTCATGATGACTCCTGTTTCTGTTACTTCTTTCAGATTTGTGGTACTGTATTACCAGTTGCATCATGTAATATGTGAAATACATTGGGTAAGTGAAAGAATGGAGAAAGTGAAAGGTTGACAAAAGCACATAAAACAAAAAAAGTAATTTTAAAAAATCACTAAAAAATGTTTTTTCTTTCTTTCCTTTTTTAAGATTTATTTTATTGTTTGAGAGAAGGTGTGTGTGTGAGAGAGATAGAGAGAAAGAGAGAGAGAGAGAGAGAGAGAGAGAGAGAACCCAGAGCAGTCTCCATAGTTGTACATCATTAGTTGTGACATGGTTCCATTTCACACAGGTAGATGTGGGCCAGCGTGGGGTCCTCCACACAGGAGGCAAGAACCTTCTTGGTGGTTACCAATTGTGTCACAGTTCAGCATATGGGTTTACATGGGCCAGGGCCAGATTCAATCCCCAGACCTCACAGTTGCAAGGCAAACACATTCAACCTGTTGAGGTATCCCAGCATCCCTTAAAAAAAGTTCGTATTTGAATTCCAGTAAATTATTTTAAGAGAGAAAATAAAATTTCAATCTCTGGAAATCCGAGATATCTGTCCCCCATCTTCTCATTGGTTCTCATGCCCTTACACAAATTTAGAATTTAGTTCATAGGTTGACTTAAAAAAAGAATATGTTAAATTATTGCACCCTAAACTAAACTGTTTTTCATTCTCGAAATTTCGGCTTCCAGGTAACTGTGCTCCAAGACAGAGTAATCAATTGGATCATTACCCAAGTGGGCAGATTGGGTCATACCACTTCCAGTTATTTTAACTTCTATGATCATCCAATATTAATTTTTGTGCAATACTAATAGTGCCCATTAATTTTTCAGCTACTTTTAATTTGTTCTGCATAAACAAGTAAATGGTAAGGCATTTATATAATAATAAAAAAAAATTCATTCCCATAGATAGCTT
Source organism: Craseonycteris thonglongyai (assembly GCA_004027555.1). Classification (NCBI taxonomy): domain Eukaryota; kingdom Metazoa; phylum Chordata; class Mammalia; order Chiroptera; family Craseonycteridae; genus Craseonycteris; species Craseonycteris thonglongyai. The sequence continues at coordinate 29,750 of PVKE010012255.1, forward strand.
CTGAATGCTTAGTGTTTATCTGAACTGACTGAGGTGCACAATACACTTTTCTGCCTTCCTATAATAGGAAATTACAACATATAAAGCCTCATAAATGTTTCAGTCCCAAAAGAAAACAAAGAAATGATGATTTGTTCAAAACAGGATGAAGGCCAATGGACATAATTGAGTGTGGTATTGTTTCATAGAAGGAAGAAAAAAAAACACTTTAAGATGGGTAGTCAGTAATATACATAGCTAAAATGGTCTGAGAATGTTGAATTACCTTGAAAAAAGATGAGAAGAAATCTTCAAATTAACATCAGAGGGTCTGGGTCTATGTGTATAAAACATAAGAGAGTCTGGAGCACAGAGAAAAATGGCAAAATTGACTAAACCATTGAAAACAGAACCAACAGGGTAGTGACAGAGGAGGAGACAGATAACAGGTGATTGAATAATGTTCCTTACAAATTTTTTAAGATAAAAATATTGACCAGCTGTTCTCCAACTTCAAAGAGAATAGAACTAGATGCAATATAGAGCACTGGATTTGAATTCCAGCTTATTAAAAATAAAAGATATGGGTCTTTGATACAGTTTTAAATGAAAGAAAGAAAAATGAAATAAAGGGATAAAAGAGCAGGAAGGAAACTGGAACCAGGAGTGAGTTCACCACCAACTGCATATCCTACCTTACAGTTCTGTATCCTTCATTAACATTATTTATTGAAGAACTCCTTATGTCAAAGACTATGCATATTTAATTTCAACCTCTCCAGCAGCCAAGAAAGAAGAAAGAGGGTCCATTTCCATATTTAAAATTGATAGGGAGAATCCCAGTCATTCCTCACATCAAGACCAAAGAGAAAATTTTCCTGGGGTGGGAAGGAGATTCTTCTCAAGGGCATTGAGAAAGGTTAAGATATAACCTCAGGGATGCGGGGATGGCTCAGCGGGTTAAGCACTTGCCTTGAAGCCCCAGGGTCTGAGGATCGAAGCTCTGCCCCTGTCCAAGTAGATCCATATGCTGAACTGCGGTGTGGCCCCCAATTTGGTTTTCGCTGGGACAAGCTCCCGGTTCCATCCTGCGTGGCCCGCTGCCCACCTGTGTGCAATGAAACCATGTCAAAAACTGATGTACAACTGTGGAGACTGCACTGGCCCTCCTCGTTCTCTCTGTCTCTTTCTGTCTCTGTCTCTCTCTCTCTCTGTCAAAAACAATAAAAAATAAATCTTTAAAAAACAGATACACTTTCATTGGTCAAGACATCAATGCGTTTCAGAGGATTGTTTCTTCTAGTTCCATTGGGAGAGGCACTCCTCCACAGTCTCTGGTGTTCCTCCAGGTCACGGGGGTGAACCAAGAATGCCATCCCCTGACCACTTTTACCCAGACCATTTATCAGGATTACATTTACAATGAGCAAACTTTGAGGAATGAGGTAATGTCTCCATCCAAAACCAAATGTAGGTTTTTACTGCTTGTTATAAAAGCAGTGGCTTCTCCAAGCTCAATGTTTCTCATCGGCCATGCACACCCACTGCATACACAGCATCTCCCCGGCCCATTCTAGGCATGTGGGGGTCGTTCTTTCCCTGATAGCAATGGCCCATTCTGGTTGGCCCACTCATTGGGTGATACCCCAAACACAAGTAGCTGTAGAGAATTCAAACTTAGTTTTGGTTCAACCTCCCAGGATATCTCTTGAGACTGACAATGTCCTGGATCATGAGGATGATGACCACTTGGCTTAGTACATGGCTTACTAAGCTCGCCTACATGGCCCACGCGGGTGAAAACATAGAACATAATGGGTCTCTGTAAGTTTTGTAAAAATGCCTTATCTCACACGCGCCTCATGCTTTTAGATAAAAGGTCAGGTCCTAGTCAGTGCTGATTAAAGAAAGGCGACATTATAGCTAGCTATGGGGATAAACACACCAATTTTATAACTATGGATGCAGAACAACAATTCTGACACTTGGAGAGGGAATACCACAGACCTGAAGAGGTACTAAGGGTAAGGTGGACAACAACGAATGCTCTCCTGACTGCTAGATCCAGCATCACAGTCCGGCAAGAAGCAGCTGCAGTAGGCAACTGACCTGCTGCTGGCCCATCATCCCCATCTGTGTGCTATGAAAACAGAAAAGCTCATGTGAACCTAGTTGGCCCCAAACTCTTCTGCTATACCTAAGGCCATCAAGAACAGCCTCAAATGTGACTCCTTTCAAATACAGACAAGCATACACATTGACACAACCGAATTTCATTCTGACTGATACAAATTCATATGCTTCCCCTGATGCCCTAGTTTCCGTGGGGTATGTCATGTATAACATCGAGGCTGCAACAATTTGGTGACACCGCATGGGGCTGAAACAAAACAGTGTAGTAGTGATCCGTGTCAAGTGTCACAGCATATTCCTGGTCTAAATGACCTGAACATGAACATGACATTAGAAATTTTCTGACCAAGAGCGAAAAGTACATACTAAGGATGGCTAAGAAGAAGTAAGGAAGTGATTTGGGTCCTAGAAGTGATTAGGAAGTTTCCCAAGACTATCAAGTGCCTACCTCTGGGTTTCTCACTATGTGAGACAAATAATACCTTTATTTTTAGGCCACAAAGTTACTGTTTCCTGTTGCTTGAAACTGAGTACACTCACTAAGCAAACATTTTTGGAGAGTCCAGCATCCTCTCATCTTCTGGAAATTGCTCTCCATTCTCTATGTAAGGAAGACCTTCCCACTGCTTTAGTTATCAGGTCCTCTGCTTTCACGCTCACCTCCTTGCAGACAGGTGGAGCTAGGAAGACTAGCCCTTTATTTCCTCAGGCCTCATTCCTAAGAATTTCAGCCATGGATCCAAGTTTATGAGGGGAACCAAACTGAGCAGATAAGTTAGACACTCAGAAAGCAACAGTGAAAGATGATTCTGAGGGCATTTGAGGCTACTAATTCAACCCAAGCGGTCACCTGAGCCACCTAGTTTCTATTCACTTTCTTATGTCATTTAATTTTTATCTACTCCAATAGCGTTCCAATAGATTACAAATTTTATTTTGCTTCAGTTGGCTCAAGTTCAGTTTTGGTCTTCTACAAAAGTATATAAACTAATGTAGGAACTGAAGCAAGCCCCCTGTACTGCTCATTCGCCCTCAAAATTCATGTGTTGAAATCTTGACCTTCCATGGGATATTAGGAGGTGGGGCTTTGAGAGATGGTTATGTCATGAGGATGGAGCCCTCATGAATGAGATTTAGTACCCTTGTAAAAGAGACCTTACAGAGCTCTCTCACTGCTTCCACCATGTGAGAATGCAGCGAGAAGACCACTGTCTGCAAACCATAAAGCAGATCCTCACTAGATAATAGAGTCTGCCAGCACCCTCATCTTGGGCTTCTAGCCTCCAGAACTGTGGGGAATAAATGCTCGCTTTTTATAGCACTCAGCCTATGACATTTTTGTTATAGCAGCCTGAACCGACTGAGACACTCTTAAATGATCAGCATAAAGCTCATTTAAGAGTGTGGTAAGTGCTGTAGGTAAAGAAGAGGACATATAATGATAGCTATTGACTGAGGGAATTACTTTGGACCAGAAATTACTGTGAATTAAGAAAGACCTTCCTAAAACTGTGTCTCATGTCATTTTTCTCTCCTATTTCAGGGTCATTTCCCTGATTTCTGGAGTACCCTGTATCCAGCCAATCTTACGCATGCCCAGTACCAGATATTAGGGGCAAACTTTGTTCTTTCCTATGGGAATGACAATCCTAAAGATATAGAATGAAAACTCTTCTATACATGTCACCAGGAAACATCAGACATTTATGTAAAAACTATTTATTCCTAGACACTGCTTTTATCCTCCACAGTTCTAGGCAAGCATGCAAATTTGGTTATATCAGAATTCTAGCAACAGCTGTGTGCCCACCCTTGTTTATGTGTTGCATAAGGATCAAATGAGATGATGGCAACAAAAGTATTTTGTAACCTTCAAGGATGATTACATCAAATGCAATTGGATTATAAGAAGTTGTCGAAATTTAAAATGCTATACACTTATCAAAACAATAAGGAGGATAGAGTTACATTCTTTTTCATTTTAGAGGGAAACCATTCATTTTTGATAAGCTATTAAATTGGAACATACTAGGAGGTCGACCAGACAAGCCTTTACTGTCCCATTCAGTGACCCTCTACTAGCATAGAAGCATTAAACATTAAAACATTTATGTGTGTATAAAATTTTAGCATAATTTCAGGAGAAAGGAAATGATAGCAATATTTTTTTAAGTGAAATAGAATTGAATGTAACAACAAAGATAAGAAATTATGACATAGAAGCTGGATTTCTTCTCTCTTCTACATAGAAATGCAGGAAGCCCACTTATTGAAAGTTCATGTAAAGACTTTTTAAGATTCAGGCATCCTTTAAAGTTGAATTGCTTTGAATGTGCCCTGGTTTGCATTGGTGTTCATCATCATTCAGTGCCACAGTTTTCCAGGGACAATGCTCTCCTAAGGCACTGTCAGAACTCCCAGCCTTGGCCCCTGCTTTAAATGAAGTTTTAGAAATGAGCTTACAATTATGCAGTTCTGCATCATGCGAGACCTTTTTCAAATTGCTTACCCCACCTTTCTTCCACCACCAATACCTCTATAGAATACAATACTAGCAAAAATCAAGAGAGAGGATGACTTCCTAGGAAAATAAAATTAAAATAAACCAGTTGCAATATTTGAGAAACAACATTTCTAACATAATTGAAAATTTAAAATCTTCTCCGTTTTTCTTTAATTCCAAAATTGTGCAAGATACTAGCAAAGAAGAGTACTTAGTGGTTTTCTCCAGGGCCACTTTTATGTTGGGTTGATATGAAGCTGCTGTTTGCTCTGTATCACACCACAGCAGAAGAAAGGGAAAAGGAGGGTTCCGAGGAACTAATTCAGTGAACGGGGACCCGAGCACACAATTAGGAGAATGGCATGTCACCTGACCTAGTTCCAGTGTGGTCAAGTCTGTAGCCCCCACATCCCTACCACCAGCTGTAGGTCGAAGTGCAGAAATTTGAAAACAAAGAATCCAGAAGTGAGAACTGCCATTAAAAATAATTTTTTTACTTCATTTTTCTATATCTGAAGAATGAGATTGATAACAGAAGTATTAATAAGACATTAACATTTATTAGGAACATTGTGTGTGTGTGTGTGTGTGCTATTTGTTTACTGTGCTAAGCCTTCATATATGAGGGCTGCCTGAAAAAATAGAGACATAATATCTGTATTTTTCATATTACCTGGCTGGAAATTTTCCGGACAGCCCTCGTACACATTATCTTATTTAATCTTCATAATAATCCTAAAAGACAAGTGCTAGTTATACTCCATATCACCGCTGAGAAAACTGAGGCACCAAGTAGATAAGTAACTTTCCAAAGGTCACACAACTATTATCTGCACAATAGAAATGCTGGGAAATGCAAAAATAACAACAAACCTCAGTGGTGTGTATGTATTACCACCCCCCACCTTAAATGGGACCAAATATGTAAAAAAATTCCAATTCTTATTTTATAATTCTAAAGATATTATTATATTTTATTATTTTTTATTGTTAAATTTATTGGGGTGACATGGGTTGGTAACAATTACATAGTGTCCAGGTGTACAACTCTACATTACATTGTCTATGGATTTTTAAAGATTTTAAATTGTACTATTACGAATAAGCCAAAAGATACTTAGACAGGAGATAAATGATTAGATATATTCCAAATGGACTTCTGATTTCAGCTCTGACATGTACAGAGACATATTGTCTTTAAGACAACAAAATGCTGGACAAAGTAAAATCAGTGACTCTTCTTGTACCCATCAGAAAACTGAGGCCACAAGGTAAATTGGCACTCCAAAATATGGGGAGACAGGCAAATCCCAAGGCATATAGTCAAGATCTGCTGACCTGGATCAGAAGTTGCTAGAGTCATAAATTGGTAGGAACACTTCTATGGTAATTTTGATTACCATAAAATTACCGGAGGTTGTATGTGTACCAGTGTGAGAGTGAAAAACTCTTATCTTATATAACCCCACCCCACTTTGGTGGACTTCACTTCCAGGGAACCCTGCGAGGTTCTCATAGGAAGATCCATGGCCTCATGACTCTGGCAAAGGGAGGAGATATTAGTAGATAACCACTGTGAAATAATACACTGGAAGTTTTCTCCATAGCAAAGGTCTATTCTCCAGGGAAGGAGACTTTACCAGAGCTTTATTCCAGCTAAAGAAGTGACATTCTTCCCACTCAGTACCTCAAGTCTTCTTGTCTCATCTGTTTCATCTAGGAGAAGGGGAAGCCTACTCAACAGGCCTCCAGGGAAACAGATACAGGTCCCTACAGCCAGAGAAGGGGGTTAGAAAGCTGTGAGGAAAAGGTATAACAGGAGAAACACTTGTGAAGGTCATAGCTCAGCCAGAAGATACAGACACCCTAGAAAACTGAGATTTAATCAGGTGACAGGTTGCTTCCCCTTCTCCTACACCTTACCACCACTGTACCAGGGCTTCAGTCTAATAACAGTGGACCACAGCTTAACTAGCTGCAAGACATGGACTTTCTCTAAGGAGAAGTACTTCAGAAAGCCCAAAATCAGAAGGGGAGATATAATCAAGAATACTAGAGGAATCTAAAGCTTCTGGCACCTGCAGTTATAGCAAACAAACCCAGCCTGACTCCTAGCCATATAGAAATAGAAATCCTCACCCTAAAGCCCCATTGACCCTCATTTCTAATATCTGATATAACATAAAACAAGGCATGCCAAAAGGTAAGAAAAAAACAGTCTGGAGAGAAAAAGCAATCATGAGACTCAGATATTAGAGATCTGAGTTGGAATTATCAGACAAAAAAATAATATCACTACGATCAATATGTTAAGCGTTCTAATGAAAAAAGCAGACAACATGAACAGACAGATGGGCAATGGAAGAGAAACTACATGAAAGAATCAAAAGGAAATGTTGAAATGTTAGAAATCAAATATGGTATAATAGAAATGAAGAATGCCTCTTAACAGATTCATCAGTAACTGGAATGGCTGAGGAAAGAATCAGTGAGTTTGAACATAGGTCAATAGAAACTTCCCGAAGTGAAATGTGAAGAGAATAAAAGTGAATGAAAAAATCAGAACTGTATATCCAAGAATTGTGTGATCATTTCAAAAAGTTTTACATATGTATTAATGAAATACCAGAAGGAGGAGAAAGAATAGGCAAAAGAAACATTAAAAGTAATATTAGCCAATAACTTTCCAAAATTAACTACAGATACTGTAGTGGGTTGAATAGTGTGCCCTCCCTCCAAATTCATTTCCACCCAGAATCTCAGAATGTAACGTTATTTGGGAATATAGTCTTGGCTGGTGCATTTGTCAAGAAGAAATCACAGTGGTTTGGGGTGGATCCTAAATCATATGATGACACAAACATACACAGAAGGAAAATGGCCATGTGAAGAAAGAGGCAGGAAAAGCCGGGATGGCTCAGCACTCGCTTTGAAGCCCCGAGGACTGAGGATCGAATCCCGGCTCCGGCCCAGGCGGACCCTCATGCTGAACTGGGGTGTGCTTCCCGAACGCGGTGAGGCCCCCAGTTCAGTTAAAAAAAAAAAAAAAGGCAGAAATCAGAGTGATGCAAGTACAAGAAATGCCAACTATTGCAGACAACCACCAGAGTCTAAGAAGCAAAAAAATGATTCTTCTCCAGAGCCTTCAGAGAAAGCATGGCCCTACTGATACCTTGATTTCAGACATGTAGCCTCCAGAACTGTTAGAGAATAAATCTCTGTTGTTATCTCAGCCAACAGTTTGTGATAATGTATGTCAATTCCAGAAATTTAGTAAACACCAAACCATAAATCCGGGAAACACAGATAACACCAAGAAGTACTAATAGGAATATTTTTAAAGTCACATGTAGGCATACTATATTCAAACTTCAGAAAACCAAAGTCAAATAGAAAATCTTGAAAGAAGCCAGAGGGGGAATAATGAACCTTACCTACAAGCATCAGAATCATGGTGGACATTTCATCAGAAATTGGGTAAGCAAGAAGAAAGTGCAGTGAAAATTTAAAAACATTGAAAGAAAAAAAAATTTGCCATCCTGCAATTCTATAGCCAGCAAAATTTAACCTTCAAAAAGAGAAATAAAGGCTTTTTCTTTTTTGGACAAGGAGAAGGAGAGATAGAGAAAGAAAGAAGGGGAGGGCCCAGAGCAGTCTCCACAGTTGTATGTCATTAGTTTTCCACATAGTTTCACTCCACAGGTGGGCACAGGGCCATACAGGGCAGAAACCAGGCGGGGGCCTCCCACATGGGAAGCTGGGAAACTTCCACATGGAAAGCACACCCAGGTGGGAGCCAAACCAGGGGCCACCCACATGGGAAGTTCACCCAGCAAGAAGTGAACTTGGGGCACACCCCACTTTAGCATATAGGTCCACACAGGCCTCGGACAGGACACAATCCTCAGAACCTGGGGCTGCAAGATGAGTGCTCAACTGGCTGAGCCATCTCAGCACACCCAAAGTTTTCTGAAACAAACAGAAACTGAAGAATTTGTTGCCAGCAGATATGACCTTCAAGAAATGTAAAAAACTCTTCAAGCAGAAAAAAACGTTATATGTCAGAAACTTGGATTGACATAAAGAAATAGACTTGCAGATTAAATAAATGAAAATAAAATTGTGTTTTGTATTCTTCTCTTTTTTTTTAATATTATTATATTTTATTGTTAAATTAAATGGGGTGACATTGGTTGGTAACAATCAGACAGTTTCCCGATGGACATCTCCACATCACATCACCCATGCATCGCATTATGTGCCCAGCTCCCAGAATCAGGTCCCCCTCCAACCCCATA
>PVKE010012256.1:0-38654 GCA_004027555.1 Craseonycteris thonglongyai
TTTTTTTATCTTTTCACATTTATAGAGAGAAATTATCTTTTTGTCTTCAGTGCATAGTTATTTCTATTTTACTTTTTGACAGATAGAGAGAGAGATAGAGACAGAGACAGTTAGAGAACCAAACTGTGGGAACTCCCCAGTTCAGCACGTGGGTCCTGCCTGGGCCGGAGCCGGGATTCGACCCTCGGTCCTCATGGCCCCAAAGCGAGCGCTCAACCCGCTGAGCCGTCCCGGCTTTTCCCAAATTTAATATTTTGAGAGTGCCTCCAATGTGTGGGGCACTGAGCTGCCCACAGGAACTTGTAGTCTAGTATGAAGCATTCATCCAGCATGTACCATGTTAAGTGTCTGGGAGGATACCAAGCTAATAAAGTCGCTTCCCTTGGGAAGTTTGTAGACTTTCCATTGAGGGTCAGAAATGTGGAGGGTACTATGAGAGTTTGGTCTGACTTGGGCTTTTGAGCTGAGTTGTGAGAAAGGGAAGGGGAAAGCGGGACCTTGCAGGCAACAGTAGAGCAAAGCTGGGTTGTGGAGAATGCACGATAGCACCCTGGCGTGGACCTAGGAAATCTAGACAGATAGCCAAGAATGCTAATATTTTATACAGGCAAGGAAAAAGCACTAAAAATTATTCAATAGGGGGCAGTGTGACCAGTTGGTATTTGGAGATTATTATGTACTGAGTGTTTTTTGAGTCTGAGGTACACCCATGAACCCTTGGTTCTACCTTTCAATCTTAATGGCATTTCTACTTTCCCTTCCCATCTACAATGATTCCCCAATCTACCCTCATTCCCTTGCTTTTCTGGTGCAGGCTTTTCTCCCTTTAGTCCTGTTATCATGTTGAACTATTTCTCCTTTATGAAAATACCCACCTTTCTAGACCCATGTCTGGTTCTTGTGGTACACATGCTTCCCCAAAGCCCAGTGTCCTCAGTGTATAGCAGCCAGTAACAACCAAAGGCAATGTCCCTTGGCACCCAGGGCAGTTTCGTAGCAAAGTATCTCTAATAAGAAACCAACTCGTGAATAGCTTTCCCAGGCACCTTAGCAGATAATGTCTAGAGACTTCCAGCAAGTTCTACCAGCACCACAGCAACTTCTTTGACATTCAGGGAGACAGAGCTCTTTCCAGTGAGGTCTCCATTTCACTCCTGGGGGTGAATGGGTAGAGTGGGGGTGGGGTGGGGTCTTCCTCACATGCGCTGTCTCAGCCCTAAAGCAGCTGCTCCATACATCTGCTACTCCTACTTCATTTCTCTGAGTTTCTCATTAGTCAGACCCTTATTAGTTCAAACCGTGCTATGGTTAATGATTCTTTATAATAAACTGTGCCTGTTCAAATTGTTGTTTTCTCTCTCCCAACTGGATCCAAAGTAGTGCACTCTTCTAGATCTGTATAGTCCAATATGGTAGCTACTAGCCATGTGACTATGGAGCACTTGAAATGTGGCTGGTGCCAAAGAGAAAACTAAATATTTGTTTTTTAAGATTTATTTTATTATCTGAGAGAAGGTGAGAGAGAGAGAGAGAGAGAGAGAGAGAGAGAGAGAGAGAGAGAGAGAGAGAGAGAGAGAGCGAGCGAGGGAGCATGGGAAAGTGAACCCAGAGCGGTCTCCATAGTTGTACATCATTAGTTGTGACATGATTTCATTCCACACAGGTGGATGTGGGGCTGCGTGGGGCTAGAACTGAACTGGGGGCCTCCTGCACGGGAGGTGAGCACCTTTACTGTTGTCATCCCAGCAGTTACCAGTTGCGCTGCAGTTCAGCATATGGATTGCACAGGCCAGGCCCAGGATTTGATCCCTGGACCTCACAGTTACAAGGCAAGTGCTCAATCTGTTGAGCTATCCTAGCATCTCGAGAAACTAAATTTTTAATTTTAATTAAAAAAAACTGAAACTGTAAACTTTTTCCATTAAATATTTCATTGGATATAATATGTCTCATTAACATTATATTAATTACATGTTGAAATCATAATACATTGGGTATAGTGGGTTAAATATAAAACTACGAAATTATTTTCATTTGTTTTTTATTTTTTTAATATGGCTACTAAAATTTTTAAAATTATTTACATGGCTTGAATTCTATTTCTATACAACAGCCCTATTCTACACTTATTTTATATATGGTCTTTCCTGATTGTCCTAAACAGATAACATCTGCCTCCTCCATAGCTCTCTGAATTTCTTTTAGGATATTTGTGGGGGACATTTGCTAGTTTTTGCTGGCCAGCATCCTCTCTCCTCTTTGTATAAACATCTCAATCTCCTTTTGGGGGAATGTCCAAGGTGCTAGCCTTGAAAATTAGTGGCCACATCCCACTAGAGTAGGCCTGGGTAGACTTTTTCAGGGCAAGGGCTACTTCTCTAAGTGTCACAGTCCACTAGCTTTTTATTTTTTTATTCAGGTGGTCACCCCAAAATTGCTTGACGGTCCATGGGTAGATGGCAATGGATGTCTTGTCCAGCCCCACACTTGAGAAACCAAAGAGATTGTCTCTGCAAGCTCCAGTGAGGAATCCAATTCCTCCAATTAGAAGCTCATTCCCAACACTTTGTTTCTTGAGCAAGGGTTGCAAGGGGTAAGCTGAAGGTCCTATTTCTTAAAGCTACAGCAGAGTCTCCTACACTCATTCTTTCTGCTGTGTAATTTTTGCAGTCATTTATGTTGCCTAGGTTTTCCAAATTGATTGGAAATCAATCAATATGATTTCACTGATTTTTACCTTTCATTCTGTGGGACACTGACATCTGTCCAATCACTTTCCCTTTTCCTTAAGATTGACAGACTGTTTCTGTTGCTTGGAACCAAGAACTCTGATACTGCACTGATGTTGCTCTATGTCTTACCTTTAGTTCTAGCAAGTGCTAGGCTATGTGGAAATTCTCAGAATTGAAGGATAAACGTAAGAGCAGGCAGGAACTAGCTCTACAGATCTATGTGCCAAGAATGATAGGTGCCATCTTTGAGATAAGTATACATCAATACTTTCCAGTCCTTTGTCATCATTTTGTTCATTCTAGGAACAGAGTGTAATGGACCAGCTGAGATTAGGTATCTATGGTGGGAGGAGAAGTGCCTTCGAAGATTTTAATGTCTTAATCCCCAGAACCTATGAATGTTATCTTACATAGCAAAAGGGCCTTTACGGATGTCATTAAGAACCTTGAGATAGGAGAGGACCTTGAATTATTTGGGTGAGACCAATATAATCACAAGGGCCCTTAGAGGCGGAGACAGATGGATCTGAGAGATGGAGATGTGACAACAGAAGCAGACTTAGAAAGATATTTGGGAGATGTAGAAAGGGGGGTGGGGGGTGACAAACTGAGAAATGCAGGCAACCTCTAGCATTTGGAAGAGGCAAGGAAATGGGTCTTCCCTAGTCTCCAGAAAGGAATGCAGCCCAGTGAAATTTCTGACCTACAGAACTGTTGTTTTTAACTCTTTAGGTTTGTGGTGTATTGTTAGGGCAGCAAATAGAAAAGTAATACAAGGTCCACCTCTTGAGCTGGAGAAAATCACTTTGATTGGCAGTTTTACCAAGGCTGAGATAGCGGGGAGGTTCCTCTTTGAAAAGCTCATGCCATTGGCAAGTAAGGGAAAGAATACTGACTGAACAGGCAAAATATGGGTGCCCACCTCCACGAACCACTATAGCCTATTGTACATTATTTCATCAAAATCAGTCCAGTTGAATTTTTAGGGCCAGCAACTGATTAGGCTAAATATTCTGGGTGAGAAGCGTCGACGGAAAACTTTATAAGGAATGTAAATCTAATATTTATATATGTAATATATATACTGTACCATAAAAGTTCCAATTTCATCATAAAAATTTTCATGAAACTTGAGGATTCCTCCTCAGTGGAGTTGTAGTTAACTTAGTCAGTTGTCTAGTACCTAGACATACAGATAGACCTGTTCAGGTTGAAAACAATTTAGGCTGTAAGCTTCCTTTAGGAATTTGTGTATTTCCCTGTTTGTTTTCTGTTGTTGGGATTTGGGAGGGGTGAGAGGAAGGGGTTCTTTTCCCAGACACCAGAGCTAGGTAAGGTTCCAAAAGGGATAGTTCTAGAAAAAATTGTTCAGCCTTGGCAGTATAGAATTATCTGGGCATCTTTAAAACAAACAAAAATAACAATGCTTGGACTCAGAACTCTACTGGTGGGACCTTGGCATCAGAATACTCTAAAAACTGTCAGATACTTCTAACCTCTGGTCAGTGTTGCCAGGGTTAAAAACCATTGCTTTACTACAGGGTTGTCCAATCTTTTGGCTTCCCTGGGCCACACTGGAAGAAGAATTATCATGGGCCGCATATAAAATACACTAAGAATAGCTGATGAGCTAAAAAAATAATAAAAAATCTCATAATGTTTTAATAAAGTTTACATCTTCGTGTTGGACTGCATTCGAAGCTGTTCTGGGCCGAATGTTGCCCATGGGCACTGGGCTAGACAAGCTTGCTTTATAATTTCCTAGTATGGGGACCCTATAGGTCATTAATTTTGTAGCATCTTCTCAGATGATGTAACAGCGCTTCTCAAACTGTCATGCACCAAAGAGCTACTTGGGTTAAAATTCAGATTCCCACGCTTCAGTCATAAAAGCGTTCTAAGAGATCTCGCTTGCGCAGCGCCCAGGAATCTTCATTTTATCTGTTGCAAATACTAGGGGAATCAAAGCCCCCCAAATTAAGGATTGAAGATAAGTGGAGGGGAGATTATGGCCAACTGGGAAGAGGTGTGGAGTTTTTTAAAGTCTTGTGAGTACAGACCCCTCAGATACCTGCTTCTGTGTGTGCGTGCGCGGGGAGGCTTCTCTACCCCGGGCCGTTTCGGCTGGGACCACGCAGGGGGGCGAGTGGAGTGTGGCACTGGATTTGGATGACTCGGGGTTCCGGAAAACTCCTCGGTGGCCAGAAGGTGGTGGCGGAGCGGGGGTCATCGTCTCTCCAAGTGCCTTTGCGCCACCGCCGCTTCCCACCTACGCACCTCCTTGGGAAGCGTCCGGGCGCTTCATTTCTGCTCCCGGAGCCGTGTCCTCCAAGAGCGCTCGCGCGGCCTCGGCCTCGGGGGCTCGGCGCTGCTTACCCGGCTCCCGCCGAGGGGCGGCCGCGGGCCGGGGCGCGCGCACCGTGCGGCCGGCGTGCAGGCGCGGTCCCGCCGGCCCTGGCCTTCCCTCCCTGCGTTCGCCGCGCCTCCTCCTCCCCGCGCCGGCGGCGCTGCCAGGGGGCGGGGACTCGCCGCTGCGGAGGCCGGAGACGCGGCGGCGCTGGACGGCGGGGAGCCGGCGGGACACGAGGCCGGCGGCGGCGGCGGCGGCGGCGGCGGCGGCGGGAGAGCAGCCGGGTCGCCCGAGTGCCCGGCTTGCAGCGCCGAGCGGCCACGGGAGCCGCGGCAGGAGGTCAGTGAGTGGCGCGCGTCCCCGGCACGCCCTGGCCGCCTCCCCTCTCGCCGTCCCTCCTCGGCCCGAGGTTCGCGCCCGGGGACTCGGTGCCGGTCCCCGGAGACACGGGCCGGCTCACGCCCGCGCTGCAGCCTGCTCCTGGAGTCGGCCCGAGGCCGGCACCGCATCTGCTCGCGCCCGAGCCTTGGCTCCGGGGCTGCCCTGACCTACTGGGCTCAGTGCCCTGGTGCCGAGGGCTCGTGCGAGGACCCCCTGCCCCTGCGGAGGCCAGTCCGGGGCGCTGCGAAGTCTCTCTTTGTGCTCTCAGCTTGGTCACGCGCGGCGGCATCCAAAGGCAGCAGCGGGCGTCCCCCAAGTCGCGCTGGTGCCAGTCCTGCGGGCGTGATGGGCACAAGCGCAGGGAGGGCGGGCTGACCGCGCCGCGCCTCTTCCTCCCCCTGCCTCCTTCCACCCGCGAGGCGCGCTCGGGCCGCCGCGGGCGCCCACGGTGGCAGTGGTCGTCCTGGCAGGTGACCGGGGCGAGGGGCCGGGCCCTAGGACCGCGCCGCCGGGGCCATGTGCAGCCCGTCTCAGGGATGCTCCAGGCCGCCGCCTGTATTTGCCACCTTTGGCCGTGTGGAGGACCCACGAAACTTTTGCCCTGCTGTGAAAATAGTCTCCTGCGTTTATATACTCTATATTTCACACCTTGTTTAATATTTTTAATATATATATATACATATATACTTTTGTTTGTTTGTTTGTTTTTGTTTTTGGTAAAACAAAATAGGAAAAATACCTATTTTGGTGCACATTCTTTATAGCAGAACTTAATTATTCAGAATGCCATGCTAATGGTAGTCATTTTCAGATGCCCCATTTCCAAATTTGCATAAACTCGTGTGGCTTTCATCGTTTTGGGATCTTCTTTGTCTGGTTGGGATCTCCATGGCCCTACAGCTGGAAATTATGCAGATATTGAGGGACATTCCTGGGAGTGGATTATGAAGATGTCCAACAGCCTGATGAAATATTTCACAGCTCTAGAGTCAATGTGTTTGGCTTATGGCCATCAGATTGACTCAAGTTTACGCAGTTTTAGTACTTGTGAATTTTTTGGGAGAGCAGTGGAATCTCTTGGAAGTCCTTGTAGATCTGAAGCATTCTAGCTCCTCCTGTCTAAAAGATTAAGTTGAGCTCATTCTATTGGGAAGAATAATTTTACATTATTTGTAAATAGAGCCCAGTAACTAGCTAACAACTGTTCTTACACCAGAACTCAATTTTTAAGGTGTCAGTGGTCAAGAAGACATTGAATTCCTAGGATGTTTAAAGGAAGAGTTTAGCTCTAGATATGTTTTGTCCTATGGAGAAGTTTATCACATTTTTTTCATTGGTTTTGCTCAAAAATGAAAGACCAAGGATGAGGGGAAGGAGGGTGTATGTATGGGGGGTGGGGAGGGCGAGGCAGATTGCAGTGATACTGCTATTAGCAGCTAAGGATGCCATCTGCTTTCTAACTGCTGGCCATAGGTCCACTTACTGATGGGGGGATGCAAAGATTTTGCATCTACCCATTTTTTCGAGGGGTGGGACATAAACAGCAGTGAGGATTATTGACCATGTTGGGCCAGGGCTACCTTCAGCCCATTTATGTGACTGCCTTTCCCCAGCAGGGAGGGCACTGCTGACCTTACTGACAATCCCCTGAACTTGCAGGCTGGGTTTCTGCATCTGAAGCACAGTGTGTAGATGGGCAGTCTGGGGTAACTGCCTCTGCAGGGAAGAGTTGGGAGGTGGGGTGTCATCAAGCAGGCTGCAACGAGCAGGGAGGCAGTGCTTGACAGGCACTTGAGTCCAAGGGAACTTGAGGGCAGCCTGGTCCCTGAAGGCCATTCCCCATTCTAAAAGGTCTGAGATGGCCAGGAGGGAAGGCAAGGAGGGAGACTAGGATGAGGGTTGAGAACCCCTGTGCCCTGGGCTTTAAATCAGCTGTACCATTGTTATTTTATTTATCTTTAGAAAAAAATAAGTTGCAGTAGGAAAAGATTCGTTTCTTTTTCATTGACCTAAAGGTTGAGAAAATAACATCCATCATTGGCATACTCGTAAGAAGAAAAAAAAAAACTTTTTTATTTGTCAACAACAACAAACCTCAAAGGTTTTGTTAACTTTTTTTCCAAACATTTGCAAAAGTAGAAAGAATGGTTTTAACATGCTTTTTGTCTCAGCTTAGGAAAGTATGAGTGGTATTTCATCTGTCCCAGAGGAAAAAAACAAAACATTCTGAGATTGTGGTTTTCTTTTCTAGACTTTTCAAGTTACTAATGAGGTTACATTAAAAGAGAGTAGGCTTGAAGTTTAAGAAATGTTTCCTCAATTTCCAGAGAGTCTGCTTTGATTCACAGATATTTCCTATACTTTCGGGGAGGGGGGGGGAGGGAAGCATGCCTTTTCAGATTTTTACAGCATTTTGATCTTATTTTTTTTAAAAAACACTTTAGGGTTGTATTAATAGTACTTTCCCCAGCTAAGAGTTTGAAGATTAATTAGGAAGGGAATATATACAAAAATGACTATATAGTATGATTATAGTGACATTTTATAGTTTCCAAACATTTTTTTTTTAATTTATTGGGGTGACATTGATTGCTAACAATTAGATAATTTTCAGATGTACAACTCTACATTACATCACCTATGTATCACATTATGTTCTCACCACCCAGAATCAGCTCTCCTTCCATCACCATATATCTGGTGCCCACTCCCACCCCACCCCCGCCCACACACTCTCCCTCCCCCTTCCTCCCCTTCACTCAGGTAATCATCAAGCTATTGAGTGTGTCCATAAATCTTTGTGTCTTTGTTACTTTCAGTTTTATAATCCACCGATAAGTGAGGTCATATGTTTCCTGATTCTGTCAGTCTTACTTATTCACTTAATAAGATGGTCTCAAGGTCCATCCATGTTGTCACAAATGACTGTATTTCATCTTTTCTTATTGCTGAGTGGTATTCCATTGTGTATCCAAACATTTTTGATCATTCTCATTAGTAAAAATAATTTTAGCACCTAAAACTAATAGTGTTTTATGTCAGTTATATCTTAAAGAATTTTTTAGCTCTCTTCTGTATATGTGTTTTTTACTGCAATATAAATTACGAAGATGTGCTATTGTTATCTTGTATCTCGAGGTGCAGTATACGAGGACTGACAATTAAGTTCACAAACTTATCTTAGAAAAAGTGTTACATACCTCATTGCTGAATATCAGTACCGTCACCTTCTAAAGTACTCCCCTTTAGAAGCTACGCACTGATGCCAGTACCTAGTCCACCCTTCAGAGCAGTTTTAGAACTCTTTCTGGAATAGCCATCAGAACCATTGTTGCAGTACCCTTGATGCCTTGAATGTCATCAAAATGTCTTCCTTTCAATATTTCTTTTGTCTTCAGGTAAAGAAAGAAGTCATTGGGGGCCAGATCAGGTAAGTAGGGAGGGTGTTCCAATATAGTTATTTGTTTACTGTCTAAAAACTCCCTCCCAGACAGTGCTAGTGAGCAGGTATATTGTGATGCAAGAGCCGTGAGTTGTTGACAAAAAGTTCAGGTTGTTTTTGTCCCACTTTTTCACACAACCTTTTCATCACTTCCAAATAGTCAACTTGGGTTACTGTCCAGTTGGTACAAATTAATAAGGAACAATCCCTCTGATATCAAAAATGTTAGCAACATCGTTTTGACACTTGATTTATACTGATGGAACTTTTTTTGGTCGTTGAGAATTGGCTGACTTCCATTGTGCACGTTGACGCTGTATTTCAGGGTCGTATTGGTACATCCATGTTTCATCACCAGTGGTAATTGACCAGAACATCATCTTGCCTCTCCAAAAAGTCTTGGTAAACTTTGACTCTCCTTTGCTTTTGTTCATTGGTGAACTCCTTCATAATCATTTTTGCATATATCTTTCTCATGCCTAGATTTTCAGTGAAGATTTTCCTGTTTCTCTATCGATGTTTACTTGTTCAGTTATGCTTCTCACAGTTCAACCAACGATTTGGACAGACAATTCAATGAATTTTTGCAATGTTTTCATCATTTCTGCTTGTTACTGGCTGCCCTGACCTCTCTTCATCGATGATGCTTTCTCTCCCCTCAGAAAAACATTTAATCCATTTGTCCATTGCCGTTTTCTTCATGGCATTATCCCTGTCCACTTGGACTAACATGTCCTGATTTTACCTTCACTCTTGCCAAGTTTAACAGGAAATGTAATGTTTGTTCATTGCTCTAATTCAAGCTCTGACATTCTCATGATTGCACACAAAAACATGCAATAACAATAATGAACTCCACTCAGCCTAATCACTGCCACACATCCACAAGAACACAGCTGTGAGACACAGATGTATAGTACCAAGGTTATGAAATCTTACCAAGTAATTTCTACAGTGCTGCTAACGTAAGCGCAGGGTGGCAAGTTCGTGAACTTAATTGTGAAACCTTGTATACTTAGGGCTGGATTCATTGTTAATAATGGTGGAGGTAAAACCCTATTTCATATGCTCCTTGAATTGAGTATTTTTGACCTATTCCTGGTCATACCTGATTGCATCATCATAGTTTTTTATGGCTCATGCCACACTGACCTGGGCGATAAGCGTGTACCTTCCCAGCTGTGGGTTTGTGTTCACCTGTGCTTGTGTTGATTATTATAACTTTAATTTGTACTTTTTATAGGAATCTTAAAGGCTACATATCTGCTGTAATGTTTAGTTTAGTTACAATATTTTAGTTTACCTCACTGTGCTGAAGACAAAGGAGTGCCTCAGACACTCAGAGGGGAGGTGACATGTGACCCTTGACAGAGGGACTTAGTGAGGATGCAGTCAATTTCTACTTTTCTTAGCAAGGTTAGTATTTTACCGTACTGTAATCAGGAGAACGTAACATGGTATAAAATAATTAGCATTATTATATACATAATTATATTTAAGTCATTGTATATATACTTATATTACTAAAGCATGATTGCTATTGTATTTTTTGGATAAAAATAAAATAAATATAACTTTTGGGATTTTCTTCTCCAGTCTGCTGGAGCATCTTCTGCGCCCACTGTGATGCATGAGACCTGCTGTAAACAGCTGGTATAATTGATCTTGATTTTTTTTTAGGTTTGTTTTATTGTTTTGACAGAGACAGAAGTGGGGTGGGGCAGAGCAGTGTCCGTATTTGTACGCCATCCGTTTTCAACAGTTTTATTCCACACATGTGGGCATGCAATGCAGGAACTGGGCCAGGGGCCTCCCTCATGGGAAGCTTGCCCCAGTGGGAGCCGAACTTGGGGCCTTCCACATGGGAACCACACCCTAGTTCAGCATATGGGTCCACACAGGCCGGGGCCAGGACTCGATCCTCAGACCCCAGGGCTGCAAGATGAGTGCTCAACCTGCTGAGCCATCCCGGCTTCCCTGATCTGGCTTTTTTTTAATGAGTATACGGAGACTGAAAAAGGTCAAGTAGTATCATAACATTCCCTTTTAGTTAAGTACAGTAGATTTTCAGTTAACCAGTAGCTATGGGGATTGGTAGATGCTAGATAGATGTAAGTAGATTCTCCATTAACCAGAACTCAAGCAACCAGCAGAGCTGGTAACAAGTACATGTTCTCATTTAATTTTCACACCAGTCTCAGGAGATAGACACCAAGGTTATTAGCACTTTTTAGATGAGCTCACCTGTTTGGGAGAAGACAAGTAACTGCCCATCACCCAGCTACAAATGGCTCTTACACTGCATTATATCTCCTTGGTTACCTGGCCAAGGCTTAAGTGGGGACCTGGGTCTTTGTGTCACCTGAACACAGAGATCTTTCTTGTCACCTTGGTGTCCCCAGTGGTGAGTTCCTGCACAGAAGAGAGCCTTGGAGTTTGAATGAGTCCAGTTTTTTTCTCTGCCTCATGATGCACGTATATGGTATAATTATTTTGTTTTAGTAGAACCTGTAAAAGATATGATTTAATCTGGGAATGCTAGAAATACAGATTTACAATTTGCTAGTGTTCCTAATTACATATTTTTTAACTTTTTTTATTGTTAATGTTTGGCTTTTGTATTAAAAATGTATTAATTGAGGAGAAAAAGAAAGTATAAAGTAAAAAAGGAAAGCTTCATTTCTTCTCTTCCTCTCTATACATTCTATTCTCACTTACTACTACTGCTTGTACATATCCTTCCTTAAAAACATTTACAAGGGGAAGCCGGGATGGCTCAGTGGGTTAAGCTCTCGCTTTGCAGCCCCGGGGACCGAGGATCGAATCCTGGCCCCGGCCCGTGCGGGCCCATATGCTGAACTTCCTCCAGTTCAGTTCTCTCTCTGTCTCTGTATCTCTCTCTCTCTCTCTCTCTGTCAAAAACAATAAAAAAATAAAAAAATAAATAAATCTTAAAAAAAAACAACAAACAAACAAAAAAAAACATTTACTATATGTTTTCTGTGACTATAAAACTATGTTCATTTATTGAGTGTGTTTTTGAATTCTTTTCAACGAAAATGGAATTAACGTGATAATTACTATTTTGGAATGTCTTTCACTTAATAGTATTTTGGTTATTTATTGCTATATAAAAAATCACCTCCAAACTTATAACCATCATGTAATTATTGCTCTTGAGTCTGTGGATTGTATGGACTCAGCCTAGTGGTCTTTCTATTCCACATGACACTGGCCAGGGTTCAGTCTGCTGAGGTTCAGGGGCCTGGGATTTCAAGATGGCTCATTGGCTATTATCAGTTTTTAAAAAGTATTGCCTTGGTAGATTCTTAGAAGAGGCAATGTTACAACATACTAATGAGTGATTTAGAAATAAAAAATTAACTATAGTTCTCTGATTTTAGTGCTGTCAGAACTGGAGGGTCTATCCCATCACTTCTTGTTCCTCTGTTATTTACATGTATATCTGATGGATTATTATTTTCTTTCCTCCTTTTTTTTTTTTCCATATCAGTGAGGGAGGGTCCTGTATAAGCTCTGGACTTAGTGACATTTTATTCTGATTAAAGAACAGGTACCTTTGTCCACATAGGTACAGTGACATTGAGATGCCTAGAGGGAGAAAAGAAGTTTAGGCTAAGAGGTTAGTTCAATGGAGTCCATTTTAGGTTACTCTTCACAAAGAGAAGTAATTGGAAACCTCATTTCTCTGGGCAGACAGTAGTAGATAAGTTTTAGGAAAAATGTGGCTGCAGGTGGGAGGTGAGAGCTAATAGTAGAATAAAACCAAAGGCCAAGAAAGAACTGGGGCTGGAGGGAACTGGACATAAAACTCAACTCTTAAGTGGTAGAGCAATACAAACATTTCTCCAAAGATAAATAACACAACCCCTCCTACATGCCTTGTTTTTTAAAATTTTATTTAAGATTTATTTATTTATTTTTATTATTATTATTTTTTAAAGATTTATTTTTATTGTTTTTGACAGAGAGAGAGAGAGAGACAGAGACAGAGACAGAGAGAAGGGAGAGGGCCCAGAACAGTCTCCATAGTTGTACATTATTGGTTTTTCCACATAGTTTCATTCCATAGGTGGGTGTGGGGCTGCACAGGGCAGGAACTGGGCTGGGGTCTCACCCCAGTGAGAACTGAACTGGGGGCACTCCCCAGTTCAGCATATGGGTCCACATGGGCTGGGGCCGGGATTCAATCCCTGGTCCCCGGGGCTGCAAAGTGAGTGCTTAACCCACTGAGCCATCCCGGCTTCCCCTAAGATTTATTTTTATTGTTTTTGACAAAAGCGAAGACAGACAGAGAGAGACAAAGAGAAGGGGGCGGGCCCAGAGTAGTCTCCATAGCTGCGTGCCATTGGTTTTCTACATAGTTGCGTTCCACAGGTGGGCACGGGCTGCACGTGGTGGGAACCCAGCTGTGGGCCTCCGACATGGAGCTCAACATGCCTTTTTACTTCTTGAAAATAAGTGAGTGCAACGAGAACAAAATTTACTGTCCAGATTGCCCAGGGTATTCTAGAGAGGACAGTGGTTTTCAAGCTTGCCCTCCATCAACCTCACCTGGGGGGCTTTTAAACACAGATGGCTGGGCCCCACCCCACCCCTTTGACTTGGTAGGTCTGGGGTGGGTCAGAAAAGGTGCATTTCTAACACCCCAGGTGATGCTGCTGCTGCTGGTCTAGGAATCCCAATTTGAGAACTGTTGAAGTACAGCAAAGGCTGGCCACGCTTTTCTGTAAAAGGCCACATGACATTGTAGGTTCTGCAGGCCATACGGGCTGTGTCACAGCTACTCAATTCTTACAGCCTGGCAGCCATAGGAATGAGTAGATATGGTTGTGTTGCAATAAAACTGTATTTATGGACACCAAAATTTAAATTTTATGTACATTTTACATGTCATAAAATATTCTTTTGATTTTTTTCAACCATTACAAAATGTAAAAAGCAAACTTACCGGCTGTGCACAGAAACAGGATTCAGTGCTTTGGATGAAGTTTGCTGATGCCTGAACTAGAGGAAAAATTGGGGAGCTCCTGCCAAGACGTAGTTTTGGTGTATATGTGGAGGGTGGTCTTTCTTCAGAAAATTCCAAGTGCTGGAAAAAACATGGTTACTCTCATTAATTTTCACTCATCTATCTCTTTTTGGTTTTTCCATTATATACCCCTAAATATGCACATACATTTTGAAGGTTTTTTTCTTTCAAAAAAATTTTTATTGAGGTATAATTGATGTATAACATTAGTTTCTGGTGTACAATGTAATGATTCAGTAGTTGTATATATTGTGAAATGATCATCACAATAAATCTAGTTAACATCACCATACACAGTTATAAAAATTTTTCTTTCTTGTGATAAGAACTTTTAAGATCTACTCTTTAGCAACTTTCAAATATATATTACAGTATTATTAACTATAGTGACCATGCTATTAAAGTCTTTTCTTTATAAACCAGGCTTGTGCAACCTCACATTCAGCCCAGGATGAATGTGGCCCAACACAAATTCATAAACTTGCATAAAGCATTGAGATTTTTTGTGAGTCATTTTATTTTTTGAGCTCATCAGTTATTGTTCCTGTATTTTATGTGAGGCCCAGGGAGGTCAAAAGATTGGATACTCCTGTTATAAACTGTCAGCTTCCAGAATTAGGGAAAATGTGATGCTTTTAATTGGCAGTTGGGGAAATGAGAGGAGGAGATTCTGTGTACTTCCTAGTAATTTGAAAGCAATTTAAAGAGAATATAAAGGACTTGGTTATTTAACCCTAATGGTTTGGAATAGGAGTTGACAAACTTTCTCTAATGGGCCAGATAATAAATATTTTAACTGGTTTAATTCTCATAATAACCCTGTGAGTTTAATAATCTATGAAATCTGTCTCAACTATTCAACTCTGGCTTGTAGCCAGACAACAGCTGTGGGCAGCACTGAAAGAAGGGGTTTGGCTGTGTCCAGTAAAACTAGATTTACAGAACAGGCTGACTAGAGCCCTTGGGTGGATCTTGGTTAGCTGACCTCACTTGGGACATGGTAGGATATTTTTAAACCCTCAAAAACAAAAAGTCAACCAAGAGCTTCAAAGCCCCTGGCACTGAGCTGGGGCGTTCTCAGGTTTGTTCAAGCAGTGATTTCTGAACTTCCTGCTCTGCCCCTTGGTCTCTCCAAGATCTAGGTGAGGCCATTTCCTGAGATGGAACAAAGGTGTGGCTCCCCCATGCTTGCAGAAGCTGCCTTGTCCCCAACGGTGACATTGGTCAAACAAGCTAATCTGGTTTGATTGCTTGAATATATTTGCCCATTGATTAAAAACCCCTATGTGAAAATAAGGAAATGAAAAGAAAAAGTATCTGACTGGAAGGTTCAAGGGACTCATGTATTTGGCGGGCTGCCCATTTTCATATGCTTTTTCTTTTTAAAGAAGTAATTCGAGGTCTGTTCTCTTACAAAAATTTTTTGTCTTATAAGCCAGTGATTTTAACCAGTAGGTCAAATTCTTAAAATTAATTAAGCCAGTAGGAAATAACCTGCAGGTTTTTTCATAATTTTTTCAATTTACCAAGGCACTTTTAATAAAGATACACACAGCCTTCATTACAGGGAAGCCTGGGGTTTCACAGAATTTAGCTGATTTAAGTTAAAATTTTTTAACATGTCAGATGCCTATAATCGAATGTGAGACAAAATACCCTCCGAAGCTTATAGTGAATATTAATATATCTGATGCATTATACCCCCTACCTACTTCCATCACCCCCTCAGTCCACATAGATTCTATGGTGGGGGAAAAGAGTTTATAGTACTTGACAGTTGTAAACTCTGGCCCTGAGTTGCTGCCCTCAGCTTTCATCAGTCTTTGTCACTTCTCACCCAAATCAGTCCCTTTATGTCCAGCAGCGATGGTTTTTTCAGTCCTGGAAGTCAGAGGTGGAACATCTTGCAAACCTAAAGGCTGAGTGTTGCCCTCCCTTCCTCATGGTCATCTTCTTACCTGGGCAGCCCGGTGTCCTTCAGGAGCCCAGGCTCTCTTAACAGCCCCCTCTGGACAGCTGCACACAGCCGAGCCCTGGGTCGCAGCCAGGGGCTTCTGAGACTGTACTCATGTTCAGCTTCCTCACATCTCTCTTTTTTGTAAGAAGGTCCTGGTCTGGCACATGGTCTACCACTGCAGCGGCATCCCTGAGCCAACGCCAGGTGAGGGTAGTTACTGCTGCTCCAATTGACAGAAAATTCAATAGGAAGAACACAGATGTCTGGTTCCTGTAGCGTAGAATGATCATGGAAGGAAAACGTGCACCGCCTTTTCCTTACAAAGTAAGAAAGGACAATCTAGAAATAACTTGTTATTCATCTTTCCATCTCTAATAATAGTAATAGTCAACAGTTACTGAGCAGTTACTATGTGCCAGAGGGGGTTCTAAAGCACTTTTCATGTCTTACCTCGTAATCCTCATAATAACCATAGGAAGAGGACAGTGAGGCACGGGTGTGATCCTATGGCTCCTAAAAGGCGGAACCAGGCACAGGCCATTGTGTTTTTCAGCATTTGTTCTCTAAACACTGCCCGGAGCTGCTGGTGCTAGCATAACACCTGACTCAGGGTGGTGGCTCCGTACATTTTTTATTGAGTGGCTAAAGGAAGGGGAATATTAAACAATTATTTATACACTTCCCTTGAAGTGAGAATTGAGTTTATATTATGTTTTCAGACAGTACAGCCACCCACTTTGAGTTTATATTATGTTTTTAAACATAGTACAACCACCCACTGACTTATAACTGCTGGAAAAACAAAAGGTTATGCAAGGATCCCATCTTAAAGTATATTGTTAGGGAATTAAGTATATGACTAAGATAACCTTTCAAGTAGGCTGACCAAATGTACCATTTTAAATGGGACAGAGAATAACAGTACTGTCCCGTTTCAAGTGGTCCATAGGGTCAGCCTACTGACACCTTGAATTTAGCCTAGATGAGACTAGGCTGACCCTACGTACCTTTTGAGACTGGACAGGACCATTGTTTTCTGCCCTGTTTAAAATGGTATATTTGGTCAGCCTACTTTTAAGGCACTAGATAAAAATTACTCAATGAAGGGTGCTAAAGAACTGGCTAGCCATTACAAAAAAAACACCCCTAAACCCAAAAAGGTTGTATTCTTTGTATTGCTTTACTCTTTACATTAAAAAGGAATTCTAAGTGAATGAAAATTTTAAATATAAATATGAAACCATAAGTATGTTGAGAGGAGATATGAATAAATGTATTTCTAAATTTAGAGTAGGAAATGTCTTTCTAAGTCTAAAAATCCAGAAGTAATAAAAGATTGACAAGATTAGGTTATTTTAAAAATACCAACAACCAAATTCTATGGACAAAAATTTTTATAAAGTCAAAGAACAAATGAAAAATTGAGCAAAATATCCCACAAAAGACCAAAGATTAGTTTATCTTTAATACACAAAGAGTTTTTACAAATCAATAAGATGTACACTGCAGTTTAAAATGAGCAAAGAATATGAAAAGGTATTTATTTCATCAAATGAACATACATATGGCCAAGTAATGAAAAGATGCTCATTTAGGCTTATCAACTAAAGATATGTATTTTAAATATTAATAAAGAGATTGCCAGACATTAAAAAGTTTGCATGTTATTGTGTGAGAAAATAGATATTCTCATACAGCTTGTGGGAGTGTAAATTATTAGAAATGCTTTTGGAAGCCGATATGATAAGATAAAAAATTTATTGGAAATTTAATTTATGAAAGCTGCAAATATAGTACAGGTGGTTCTAATATATTCACCTACTTTCCCTTATGTTACCATCTTATATACTCAGAGAATTTATTAAAACTAAGAAATTAACCACGGTACTATCTTATTAACCAAAGTATATAACTTATTT
The DNA here is from genome assembly GCA_004027555.1 of Craseonycteris thonglongyai. NCBI lineage: Eukaryota > Metazoa > Chordata > Mammalia > Chiroptera > Craseonycteridae > Craseonycteris > Craseonycteris thonglongyai. The sequence goes on from PVKE010012256.1 coordinate 17,835, forward strand.
GAATTTCACCAGTTTTTTTCCCCAAATGGCTTTTCTCTGTTCTAGGATCCAGCCGAGGATCTCACCTTGCCTTAAGTTGTCATGTTTCTATAGTTATGTCTGTGACAGTGTCTCAGCCTTTATCTTATTATTATTATTTTTTAAACCTTTAGTGTTTGAAAGAAGGTGTGAGATAGAAAGGGGAGGGCCCAGAGCAGTCTCCATAGTTGTACATCATTACCTGTGACATGGTATCATTCCACACAAGTGGGCATGGAACCGCATGGGGTGGGAATTGAACTGGGGGCCTCCCACACGGGAGGTGAGAACCCTCGAAGCTGATCCATTGTGGCAGCCACCAGTTGCACTGCAGTTTACATGGGGTTTGCACAGGTCAGACTTGGACCCTGAGACTGCAAGGCAAGCGCTCAAACCGCTGAACTATCCCAGCATCCCCTTTTCCTTATTTTTCATGACCTTGACAGTGTTTGAAAAGTGCTTGTTGAATATTTTATAGAATGTCCCTCGACTTGAGTTTCTCTTAATTTTTATCCCAGTGTATTATATTAGGTGGTTTGTGATGTTCATATGTCGCATTACTGCTGATACTAACCTTGACCACAAGGCTAAGGTGGTGTCTGTCAGGATTCTCTACTGTGAGGTTACTATTTTCCCTGTATAATTTACCAGGCCACAATGGTAAAGCAAGTTTTGCAAGAAAGCAAGTCATAATGTTTTGGTTGGTGGAGGGCCTTGTCTTCTATTTGTTAAAAGTGCTACACCTCAATAAAATGAGGTGCGATAAAATGAGGTGTGCCTGTATTAAGAAAGAGGATGTCTCTCCCAGTGCCACACTTAGAAATACCATAGGGTGTGAGGAAGCTCTGTCAGCTTTCCTGTGTTCTCTCTCACAAGAAGTGTGCTGCAAAGGTGAGTCCCTGGTGGTATTTCCTCCCACTTGGCTCACTCCCCTTCCACCCCCCCCTTCCTTCATCGCTGGCCCCACCTGGCATAAAAGCCTCAGAAATACCCTTTATTGCTTGTGTTGCCCTCCCTCTGATAAGGTCCTGTTTTATCTGGCTCAGCAAAAGCCTTTGCCAAAGTGGACTTTCCTTGTCCTTGGTGACTAGGTCTGGGACTCAGCCAGGCCTGGTGCTGTGTTGCAGCCCAGGAAGAAAATGGATGGCTCCTCTCTTAAAGCTTTCGTATTTCTTTTAAGAAGCTTGATGCTGTCTATAGCTCTCCAAAGTCTCTTGGTCACTGGAGGTGCTGTGTGCTCCCGTGCTGTAGTTGCACAGATGAGAGCTCTGTGGGAAGAGAAGCAAGTGAAGCTGGGGTGAAGGCCTCATTTCCTTCCAGGTCCTATGTGTGCCTGTGACTTACACAGTGCACCCCTCCAAGTGCTTTCCTGCTTTGCTCAAGAAATGCTTTAATTGGATGTCACTAGTAATTCTATCAAAGGGTAAAAATCCCTTGTTAGAAATCACATCAGAAAGGCCTTTGTGGAGCATAATGAGAAATGGATGCTTTCTGGTTGGATGTGAAAGTATTTAATATTTGCTATTGCTGTGTATAGAGATGATTCATTTTCAGACTCTACCTGGGAGGTAGGTGATATAATTATTCTCATTTTACAGATGAGAAAACTGAAGCATAAAAGAAGTTACTTGCCCAAGGTCTACGAGCTGGTCTCTGGGAGCTGGCTGCATTGCCCAGGACACACACCACTGTGGCTGCTGGGTGTGTTACCTACGTGTTCTCCACTGACAGTGTCACGTTTCAAGAAGACTCCAGTCATGCTTCAGGGCAGGGCACCTTCCCGGTGGTTGTGCCAGTGGACGTGGCCTGCTTCAGTCGTGGAGAATGAGTATTGAGGCTTCTCTCTTTTTCTTTGGCAGATTCTCAGCCTGGCCTTTGAGATGATGGGATTGGGAAGTGGGCGTCGGAACATGAAGTCGCCCCCTCTTGTGCTCGCTGCGCTGGTGGCCTGTATCATTGTCTTGGGCTTCAACTACTGGATTGCGAGCTCCCGGAGCGTGGATCTCCAGGTGTTTGGCTTGTCTGCATCATCAAGTGTTTAATGTTGCTGGGTGGTGAGGTCCGAGGGATTTGTTCTTTGTTGCCACTTGAGACATTGCACTCAGTGGTGTGTGCTCACTGAAGTAGGAATTCGGGGCTCTGTGTGTGTCCCACCTAGCCATGGGCCTGCCTCTCCCCACCAGCTCTGCCCTTCAGTGGGAGAGGAATCCCTTGTGACTTGTTAGGATTGCTGTCAGAACATGCCTCTGCATTTCCTGAGTTAACACCGTTCAGGCTGGTTCTGGGAGGACAGCTTGATGAAGTGCACGGACCCCACCCCAGTCCTGTCCTTCATCCACACTAGATTTCAAAGGGTGGTGGTGGAGATGTTTTTGGATAATGGGTGTGAGAAATGGGTTTTTGGAGGTAACGTTTTTGGTCATTATCATTTGAATTACGATAATTTTAGCTTTCCCATTTATTGTCCCTTGTGGGTCAGGCAGTGCCCAATAATGACAGTCTCCTTGACCAAACTGTAGTCGGGCTCCTTGGGGCCCTCTTTTCATTTTGTTACCCCCATCCTGTTTTTGGCCTGCCCAGCCCAGGCTTAGCTAAGTCAGTCCCTTCCCTCCCCTAACGTCTGATGAGGCTCCTCATCCCTCATTCTTGGTGTCTAAGCCCTCGGCCTGCTTTTAGCAAGAATCCCCCTACCTTTTGATGTCTCTCTCCTCTTAATGCTTTTCTACCCATTGACCCCTTCAGTCTTCTCATTGACTATAAATCCTCTGCTGTCTTTGCTGAATTCAGAGTTGAGCACAGTTTCTCTCCCCTCCTGCCATAGTCATGACTCCAATTGTGGTAGTTTTGAATAAAGTTTTACATACTGTTTTAAGCAGCACCAGAATAAGTTTTCTTTAACAGAACATTATATACATCATCATGTTTTGTACACAAACTCTACAAGGTAGGGACTTTATTTTCCCCATTTCACAGATGGTCAAACTGAGGCACAGTGAGGTAAAGTATTGGGGGAACTGGGATTCCAACCTAGTCTTTATGATACCAGGCAGAGCTTGGGCTCTTAGCCAGGGAACTTCATACCACCTGAGTTTTGTCCTCTCCTGCCTACCTACCTAGTGTTGTAGAGCCTTTGAGCTTCCTCCACCAGAGCTGTGCTCAGAGTTGGAGAACTGAATCTGTTTTTAGAAATTTTGTCTGATAAAGAGTGATTAAGTGCTCTGTCAGTGGGTTAAGGGAACTAAATATTTGAGTACCAGCTTATACCAGGGAAGGCATGAGGCATTTTATGTATTAATACTTATTTAAATCTCACAAAATTCCTGTGAGGGGTATAGTGGTGTTTCCATGGAGACACAGTGGAGACAAAGAAGCTCAGAGAAGTGAGTTCCTCATTTCTAGCACCGTTACTCTAGAAAAACCTGTAGCTTCTACACAGTTGGCTTAAAAGTTGAACCTTGGGCGTACATATGTTTGAAGGCCTGCTGCTGGCATTGGGTCTCAGCATTGTCTTTGCCTGAGGGAACTCAGGGGGTCTGGTCTCCAGGGGTGGCCTGACATTTGCCCTTATACTGTGGTGTCCTTGTAGACACGAATCATGGAGCTGGAAGGCAGGGTCCGCAGGGCGGCTGCCGAGAGAGGTGCTGTGGAGCTGAAGAAGAATGAGTTTCAGGGAGAGCTGGAGAAGCAAAGGGAACAGCTCGACAAAATCCAGTCTAGCCACAACTTTCAGATGGAGAGTGTCAACAAGTTACACCAGGATGAAAAGGCAAGACCTGCTTTGCTTTCCTCTCAATCTGTTCTGGATAACAGTTCATATGCTGTTACATTCTTCTCAATGGGAGGGTAAGTGGCTGTGTGTGTATTTATGTAATTTTATGGAATTATCCTCTTGATCAAGCTTTGGGGATCTCCCCCCATCTGCCCATTAGTCCCTGGGTAGTCTTGTTGTAAAACCTTTTCCAATGGTGATAAATGGGAGAAATGCAAAAGAACTTCCTATAGACATGTGTTAAGTCCTCATTATGTGCCAGGCTTGTGCTGGATGCTTGTGTCAAAGAAGAATAACATTTATGCCCTTGTTATGTAAGACTCATGGATTAGAAGAGGTGCAGATCTTGAAATTAGTACTAATAAAGAAAGTAAGGGACTCAAGAATGCTTAATTTTTTTTTTTTTTTAAGATTTATTTTGTTTGAGAGAAGGTGAGAGAGAGAAAGTGGGAGGGCCCACAGCAGTCTTCATAGTTGTATATCATTAGTTGTGATATAGTCTCATTCCACGCAGGTGAATTTGGGGCCGTATGGGGTGGGAACCGAACTGGTGGCCTCTTGCATTGGAAGCAAGAATCTTTACCTCCATCCCAGCAGTTACCAGTTGCCCTGCAGTTCAGCACATGAGTTTGTATGGGTGGGGTCAGGATTCAATCCCTGGACTTTGCTATTGTAAGGCAAGCGCTCAACATGCTGAACTATCCCAGCGTTACCCTGGATTTTAAGTTAAAATTAGATCCTGTACAGATCAAAAAGGGGCTTCCTGCTAATTAACATATCTAGGCTTTACATGTCTTGCATTTTCTGTTTTTCTTAGGAATAGTTGACTGTATTTTCTTGTTTATTAAGCTGTGCAATGGTACAAGTTACAAATATCTTCTTTTCTGAAGTGCATTAAACTCATGGCTATTTATTGCCTAGAAGGGGTTGGCTCTTCCTAATGCATGCACCTCTCTCTCTGAAATACTTGATTGGAAGGAGGCTATATCCTGAGATCCATTATCTCACAGGTGGGCTTGGTTTTAGAATGAACTAGTAGCTAGCACTTAACCAGAAAATGAACCATTTGTAGGTAGGGCCTCAGACTTCTCTTATATAACTGGTTTAAAATGTGAGAAATACTTTTTTTTTTTTCTTTTTAATGTATTTTCAGAGTACTTTTCTATATTCATAACTATATTCTTCCTGGGAATTATTCCAATCTTAAAGCTGTTACAGTAAAGTGCTTTCTAATTTCTCTATACTTTTCTCATATGTGGGTGACAATATTTGTGTTCCTGAAATCTCCATTAACTGAAATAGAATAAGACCTAGACATTTCTCATAGAGTGTATACAGACTGAACCCCTTAAAGTACATTTTGGGAGGAAGTAGAGTTTATTTTCAAGTAACAGAGTTTGAAAAGCTTCCATCCAGGATTTGCAGGATGCCGAGGATGTGTCCAGCACGCTGGCCTCTGCCTGGATAGGAAGGAGGAGTGTGATGGGAACTGGGGAGTGTTGAGCTGGGACAGGGAATCCAGCAGAGACCAGCAGGATTGTCCTGTCGGGCCTGGGCTCAGAGTGGCCCCCCAGGTTGGGTATAGCATGGTGAGAAGGACCATCCCTACAGGCTTAGTGCTTCTTATTGCTGGTTTAGTGCTTTTTAAGTGCCCAACTGAAAGACGCTGAGCCTGGGACCAGCCACAGCAGGTGTTGCCCATCTGTAGGAATGAGGAAAGAGGAGGAGGATGTTTTGTGTCAGTCTTTCTGTGCATGCGTGCATGTCATTACCTGAAAATTTAACTCTTTTTCTTAGAAAGAATTGTCATTTACTGTGAGCCTCTGGTCTTTCTACATTTTTTTTTAAGATTTTATTGCCAGAGAAGGTGAGAGAGAGAGAGGCACAGAGCACAGAGAAGGGGGAAGGCCTAGAGCAGTCTCTGCAACTGTGCATCATCTATTGTAACATCATTTCTGGGGCTGGAACTGAACTGGGGGGCAGTTCAGCACATGGGTTTGCATGGGCTGGGGTTGGGATTTGATTCCCAGACCCTGCAGCTGCAAGGCAATTGCTCAACCTATTGAGCTATCCTGGCATCCCCCCTTTCTACATTTTTGTCTTTAGTTTTGTTTTTTTGTTTTTAAATGGTAGTGATAGAAGAATTGTGTGTGTCTTTGTGGTGTTTGGTTGTTGCTTTTAAGTGTTCTTATTTTCTTAACTACATCAGTCTACTAAATGCTTTTGAAATTTTACTGGAACCCTGAAAGCCAAAATTCTAGTCTAACGTCTTCATACCTCTCCAGGCTTCTGGATAATTTTGTGCATTGCATGGAAGTGTCGGTACGTGTTGTGAGTGAGGAGGGGTAAAAGAGGTTGCAAAAAAAAAAAAAAAAAAGAAAGAAAGAAATTAGAACTCTTTTAAATTGCTAATGAAGGTATAAAATAGTGTAGCTGCTATAGAAAGTGGTTTGGCAGTTCCTAAAAAAGTTTAAACATAGAATTAACCTATGATTTAGCAGTTTCATTCTTAGATGTATACCCAAGAGAATGGAAACTTGTCACACAAAAATTTGTATACAACTGTTAATAGCATTATTGTCAAAAGTGGAAACAATCCAAATGTCTTTATCAACTAAAAAAAAAAAAAAGATATTTAATTGGAACCATGAAATCAGAAATTCTGGACTCTTCTTCATACCTCTCCAGGCTTCTGGATAATTTTGTGTGTTGCATGGAAGTGTGGGTGCACATTTTGGGTGGGGAGGAGGGCATAAGGTTGTGGGGTAATTTCTCTTCATGGGCATTCTGCCTCAGCCTGGGTAGGAGCTTGTGAGTCTCCAGCCCCTTAGAAAATGGGCTGTAGACAACTGGGCTTCCCATATCGCGTGGGCAGAATCCTCAGAGTATATGTTGTACAAGAACCATTTATTCTAGAGAGTTCCAGTAATGCAGTCAATGAAGTGTCATCTCCCTAGGTCAAGTCATAAGATAGAAATCCTGGTTTATTTGAGTGTGATCTGTTGTGCAGATAGGACCAAAAATTGGAATTCTTTGAAATATGAATGGCTAGCTGTTTCCTAAAACCATCTAGTTCATATGGGAAGAAAAAGAAGAAACATTTTAGCCAGAAACCAGGTGACATTTTGACCTCGGTTCTTAGGGCTTCAGTTTTATGGCTTCTTTACAAAGGGGGCATATGCATGCTCTCAGCCCTCCCAGCCCTCCCCTAAGTTCAGAACTGTTTCAGGATCCAAGGTGGGGGAGGCTTTTGTAGTCATAATAAATATCTTCAGGTATATATTGAAAATCAAGGAGTTGCAGTAAAGAAGCTAAAACACACATTTGAAAGAGTCAAGTAGCCATGGAAAAGAATGTGAGTTCCCTTTTCATTAGGTTTTTGACTTTTAGGATATGTGATGTAAAGTTCTTTTCATTTTGGGGGTGGGTGCTAGTAGCTCCAGGAAGAGTTTAACCTTCGCTTGGTGTGGTGGTGAAAGGCAAGGGGCTTCTGGTGAGGCTGACCTGGGTTCAAGTCCTTGTTTTCTTTCGCTGCATGATTTCAGGCAAGTCAGTTAAATTCACCTTCTGGTGGGGTGGCTGTACCCCCTGTGAAAGCCTCTGTTGCTTGCTGGTGCTTGGCCATGCAAAATTATCAGTTCAGCTCGTCAAGTACCTGGTGTTTATCCCCCATCTTGGGATTTTCAGCCAATTTATTGCAAAATTTGTTTCAGAGCAGTCAGACCTCACCCAATAGCACATCACAATCACCTGGAGTCTTATACAGAAAATATAGCTTTTTAAAATACATTGGGTCTGAGTTTCTGGGCATTGGGCCTCAGAATATGGAGTTTTTTATTTTATTTATTTATTTATTTATTAAAATATATATTTTTATTTTTGACAGAGAGAGAGAGAGAGAGAGAGAGAGAGAGAGACAGAGAGAGAACTGAACTAGGGGAGCTCCCAGTTCAGCATATGGTTCCACAGTAACCATATGATTCTGCACGGGCCGGTGCCGGGACTCGATCCATGGTCCCCGGTGCTGCAAAGTGAGCGCCCAAACCACTGAGCCATCCTGGCTTCCCCAAGTTTTTTATTATTTTTTTTATTATTTTTTTTTATAACATTATTATTTTGTTTATTTATTTATTTATTTTTATTGTTTTTGACAGAGAGAGAGAGAGATACAGGGACAGAGAGAGAACTGAACTGGGGGAACTCCCCAGTTCAGCACATGGGTCGGCACGGGCCGGGGCCAGGATTCGATCCTGGGTCCCTGGTGCTGCAAAGTGAGCCCTTAACCCATTGCGCCATCCCTAGTTTTTTATTTTAAAGCTAATACATGTGTGTGCGTCACACACGTGTGTGCGTCACACATATGGCGTGCACACCATTTTTTTTTATAAGTTCTCAGAACATTGTGGTGCAGGTAGCTCATCCAGAAGCTCATGCTGGAGATCACACATTTTGCATATTACACTGTTAAAAATAAAATTCTTACCAGTGTTTTTGTTTCATGTTTTTGACCTTCTCTCAATGAAATGATTTTAAAACTAGAGGGTATTATACATAATTAAGAGACATAATTCTTTACAGATATTTTGACAGTGTTGTTACCAAGTAATTGCTGTACATAATTTTTTTCTGACATTTCTTTCATTTTTACCCACATTTATTGGAATCCTTAAAAATTTTTAGAAGATATGCCAGGTGGGAAACTCACTGCTCACCATGTTTTTCCTGAAATTTCAACTCACCAGAACCAGAATATAGGTGTGGCTTGAGGTCCTCAGTACTGAGACCAGCTTGCTCAGATGCCCCTTCAGATGTCAACAGAATGGGTAGGCAAGTGAAACATCACGTGAGTGTGGTTATCATTCTGTAACTTGCTTTTTGTAGTGAGCATTGTTTTTGAGGCCTTTCTTGATTTTATATTACACATCTAGTTCATTCATTCTAACTGCTATGTCTGTTTCTTTGTATAGATATGTCAAGGTTTACCCGCTCCCTGCTGATGGGCCCTTATGTTGTTTCTAGTGTTGCAGGTTACAGACATGGTTACAAGGAGCATGTTTCTGCAGGGCTCCCCCGGGTGCATGTGAGTTTCTCTAAGCTTGCAGTGTTTTTCCGTCTACAGTTTGGGACTCATTAGTGCACTGTGAATTTATTGGGTTATGACCCACATTAAAAATGCTAGAGTGTTTAGTATTGTTTAGTGAAACCACTGTCAGCCGATGTTAAAAATTTGTATGTGTGAATATTTATACTGAATTATAAGATAAAATTGTCACTTTGTGTCATGGTTAAAAGACTTTGGAAGATACAGGGATAAATACAAAAACATTTTCTAGATCATAATTTATACATATTTTCTATTGAGATATAATTGACTTATTAGTTTTAGGTATACAGCATATTGATTCAATATTTGCAAAATGATCACAGTAAATCTAGTTAACATCTGTCACCATATATTGTTACAAAATTTTTTTATGATGAGAAATGTTAAGATCTGCTCTCTTAGCAACTTTTAAATATATAATCCATTATTAACTATAGTCACCATGTTGTACATTACATCCACAGAACTTACTTTATAACTGGAAGTTTGTATCTTTGGTTCCCCTTCATCCATTTTGCCCCCCACCCCCAACCCCGCCTATGACAAGCACCAGTGTGTTCTCTGTATCTGAGTTATGTTTTGTTTTGTTTTATTTTAGAGTCCACATATAAGTGAGATTATACAGTATTTGTCTTTCTTCGTCTGAATTGTCTCACTTAGCATAATATCCTCTAGGTTTATCCATGCTATTACAAATGGCAAGATTGTCTTTTTTATGGCTAAATAATGTTCTTGTGTATATGTGTGTGTGTGTGTATACCCATATATATGACACATTTTCTTTATTTACTCATCTTTCGATGGGTTCTTGTTGCTTTCATGTCTTGGCTATTGTAAATAATACTGCAGTGAACATGACATATTTTCATTTCTAGTAGCTATTGCCACATTGCTCACCACAAGTGGTCCTCCTGTTTGTTGTCTTTTACTTTTTCACCTTCTTGGCCTGATAGATGAGTTGGCCCTCCATTTCAGTGTGTAGCATCTCACTCTTCTTTTCTCATTTGTTCTGCCTTAAGTGATATGCCTGATGATTTACCACAGGCATATTCAACCTGCGGCCCAGGATGGCTTTGAATACAGCCCCAATACAAAATCTTAAAACATTATGAGATTTTTTTTTTTTTTGGCTCATCAGCTATTGTTAGTGTTAGTGTATTTTTATGTGTGGCCCAAGATAATTCTTCTTCCAATGTGGCCCAGGGATGCCAAAAAGTTGGGCACTGCTGATTTAGCATATTTCATAGGTTTGAGATGGATACTCAGTAGTAGAAGTTCAAGTTTTTGGTCAGTTGGTTCTCCATTTCTATGTGTAATCTCTCTCTTCTTTTTTATTTGTTCCACCCTAAGTTATATGCCTGATAACTTAGTGTATTTCATTGCTTTGAGATGGACACTTGGTAGTAGCAGTTCAGGTTTTTGGTGAATAAATGAATCAATGAATGGGAATCTCAGTCAGAGACCAGCATTTAACTAGATGGCTAGCATGTACCTGGGTTCTGTGTCCTTAGCAGCTTACATTCTGTTTTGGAGGAAGATGATATTCTTTCAAATGACCAGAGAAGAATTATTAATAGCAATAAGGGTTCCGTGAACGAAGAGATCAGTGGTGGCTAAAGTAGCTGGAATCTCTTCCTAAAAAGATTGGATTTGAGCCTTGGAGGTTCAAATAGGATGTAAAGAAGTATGTGGAGGAAGGATGGCATTTCAGGCATGTAGAAGGTAAGGCAAAGGTTTAGATGTGGGGAGATGGAGTGCATGGCAAATCTCACTGGCTGGTGTGAAGTACATTGGGAGATACAAGTTGTACAATGGCAGTGCCATTAGCCACTCTATCCTTCTCTGGAGAATGGCCCTTCACCCATTGCTGCTGCCCACATGGAAGGCTGGGTGGCCATGTTTGTTCCATTTTCATGACCCACAGCCCATTGGACAAGGGAAGAAGCCTGGCACAGAGGGAGTGACCCCATTGACCAGAGCATTGACCAGTCAGTCAGATTCTCTTGTCTTGATATCCCACAAATTGATCATTTGATGGTAGATACTTAAAATGAGACTTTAGGGGAAGCCGGGATGGCTCAGTGGGTTAGGTGCTCACTTTGCAGCCCCGGGGACCGAGGATTGAATCCTGGCCCCGGCCCGTGTGGACCCATATGCTGAACTGGGGAGTGGCCCCAGTTCAGTTCTCACCGGGGTGAGACCCCAGCCCAGTTCCTGCCCTGTGCAGCCTCCTGCCCACCTGTGGAATGAAACTATGTGGAAAAACCAATGATGTGCAACTATGAAGACTGTTCTGGGTCCTCCCCCTTCTCTCTGTCTCTGTCTCTGTATCTCTCTCTCTCTGTCAAAAACAATAAATAAATCTTAAAAAATAAAAATGAGACTTCAGCTGATTTTGGGGAATTGAACCGTCATTCTCATTTCTCTTCTCTTCTGCCTCTTTGTCTGTTGCAGAATTAGTTATGCTTATGATGGTTTCACAACATAAATACAATTATGTAAGTTCATGTGTATTTATACAACTAGGTGGAAGCCCTTGGATAGTCATCTCCTGAGTTGTATACAAGAGATATTCAGCTTTGTTTTAAAACAGATGATTGTGTATAAGTCAGTCTTAAGTAACTTTCAAAAATGTTGTATTTAGGATATAAAGATCTACATTTGATTCAGGCGAATAGAATTATATGTACATGAGTTATTCTGGTCATCTCTTGCTACCTAACAAATTATCTTAAACCACAGTGGTTTAAAACCACAACGAACAAAATTTATTTTGCTTACTTGTCTACTAATTGGGAGGGCTCAGTGGGAATAACTTGTCTCTGTCATTGTGTCATTGTCTGCAGTGCTTTGAAGGCTGGAGCAGAATCCCCTGAAGGTTCCCTCACTCATGTGTCTGGCGGGCAGTGACCTGAGAGCTCAGTGGGGCTGGAACCAAAAATACCTATGTGTGGCTCTTCCATTTGGCTGCTTGGTTTCCGTGCAGCATGGAGGCTGGGTTCCCAGGCTGAGCATCCTGATAGAGATGGGCCATGAATGAGCCAGGAGGAAGCTTTCACCTTTGTCTGACTTTCCTAGGACTGCCATAACAAATTATGATAAACTGGGTGGCTTAAAGCAAGAAAAATCTGTTCTTTCATGGACTGGAGGCTTGAAGTACAAGGTCAGGATCTCAGCAGGATGGCAAAGGTTCCAGTGGAAGACCCTTCCTTGCCTCTTTAGCTTCTGGTGTTTGCTGGCAATCTGACATTTCTTGATTTGCAGACATCCTCACGTGGCCATTTTCCCTCTGCATCTCTGTACTTATGCCTCTTCTCAGCCATGTTGATTTAGGACCCACCCTTATGACTTCATTTAACTTAATTACATCTGCATAGACCCTGTTTCTAAATAGGTTTGTAATTAAACTCGAGTAATATACTTCCCCACAGTTGGGAAAAATGTGTTGGGAGAAATGGCAAAACCCACACCATTCATGCAAACACCTTTTTCTGACCTATCTCCACAGCACTGTAGCTGGTGATTCTCCATCCCTACCCCAAGTGTCCTTCCCTCCCACCCTGTAGGGAAGGGGCCTGGGGTCTGTCGTGGGCCTTGCTAGACCTCAGAAGGAAACTGGGAAAGCGCGCTTGATTCAGGGCTGATTTGATTGTATGCTACACTCTGGAGGGAATTCTCTTGCAGTGAGAATTGTCCTTGATCATGGTGGTTGAGCACACGTGGCTGTGTTTTCTGTGCATTGCTCTCTTGTTCTGCGAGGATTGGAACAAAGCCCACAGAGGTACTCATTCTTGGACTTGGCTGCTTCCTTAACAGAGTCTTTCCATGTTTTGTTGCCATAGAAGGTGTAATGGAGTCCCAGGCTATGCTCCTGTGCTGGTTTTGTCTTGTTCTCTCCTCACTCAGAATTTCTGCCCCTCTGTTCACCTCTGTGCTTAGCCCAGCACTGCAGGGTAGATGTTTGATGTGAAATACATAGAGGAAATTTGACCTTGTTGTCTTTTCATGTATTTTCTCTTTGACACTGACAGTGGGGTTAGGAGGGGGTCTATAATTATTTCTGTTGAAGAACAATGAGTGGAATCTTTTAGGAGTACTGGCTGTGGTCTTGTAATTCATCCACTTAGTTCAGTTTTAATTTTCTCTTTGGTCCCCAAGTGTCTGTGTACACCTGTTTGCAGGAAATCAGGATTTGACCTTCCCACAGGTGAGGGCAGAGACATTGTTGGGATTGCCATTTGAGAAGGAAAGAGCTAAAGCCACAGAAGATGCTCATCCAGGGCTTCTGCTGTCAGTGTGTTGGGGTTGGTGCGGCTAGAATCTTCGGCTCTCAGCAACAACCCCATACTGTCATGGCGGCATTTTCTGGTGGGTTAAAGATCAGCCAGGGAATATTCTGGATCACCAGTGTGGTTTGTGCAGCTGTGAGTGTTTTTCTTCCTCTGAAAACATGAAGCTTTTTAAATGCCCATACCGAGTCAAGCCCTTGTGAGCTGCACTTTCTAGCTTGGCAGTGTTTTCCAGCTACCATCTTCTAGGGGAAGTGTCAGGAATGGAAGCCAGGAAGAACAGGGCTAGGGGTGGTGCTGAAGAGGGGACAAGTTGGTGTGAACTGCCCCTGGGGAAGGGACTCGAGTTCCCTGGAATCAGGCAGCTGGTGACAGAAAGATCCAGGGTCTGTGGACTGAGAAGGCGGGCCCTCCTCCTACTGTAGAGCCAGCTGTTGGAGGAGCAACAGAGAGCCTTCTGGAGTCCCACTGCCTGTCCTGTTTGTGTCCTCCTGAGAGTTTTCTTTGACCAGGTCATCGTGGGTTAGAGGTACATGGGTGGAGGTGGCCTGGGAAGCAGTTGCGGCAGGCTCTCGCCTCAGTTTGCCTCCACCGCTCTTCCTCCTCCGGTCCTCTTCTCCCGCCGCTCCCTCCATCCTTTTTTCTCCCCCTCCCTCCCATGCCCCCTGTCTTACCCTGCACCCCGTCCTATCTCTCTCGAGCAGTGTGGCCCTTCCTGGGGACACTGGGTGTGCTTGTGAACCAGTCATGGACAAGGCTTTCTCCTGTGGGCCTGGTGCTTGTGCTGTTGATGGAAACCACCCCTCGTGGACCTTGCTCTGCAGAGGGCCCAGCAGCATGAGTCCTGGCCCTCTCAGTGGGTTGTAGGCAGTGCTTTCTGGCTGGGGTGGGAGGATGTTTCATTCTGTGTGACAACCCGGGGACCTTGGATGTATACAGTAACCATGCCTCTGTGTTTTCCTGGATAGATGGTGCTTCTTTTTAAGCTCTGTGTAGAGTTAGGCTTAATCTCCGCTTCGACCTGTCATTAAAACGCCACAGCTGGAGCCCGTTGTCCTGCAGTGGTAGCCCAGACGCACCTTCCTGCCCATCCAGTGCCCCCTGCCTATTTGGCACCTTGGCCCCGCTGCCCAGGATCCTGCTGCTCACTTTGAGGCATGACTGTCTCCTGAGCACTTACACACACTCATTTCCTGTTCATACTGTCACACTCACATTCTCGTACCAACTCACATGCACTCACTCCCATCCATGCCCTCACATTAATTCACAAACTCACACATCTGTGTGGGTTTTGTTTGTTTGTTTGTTTGTTTTTTGGTACTTTTTATTGTGGTACGATATCCTTAGTATAATTATGACCATGTTAATCATTTTAAAATATATAGTTCAGTGGCATTAAGTACCTCAGTATTGTTGTATACCCATACCACCATCCTTCTCTAGTAGAACTTTTTCATCTTCCTCAACTGGAACTCTGTCCCCATGAAATAATAACTCTCCATTCCTCCCGCCCCCAGGTCCTGGCACCCACCGTTCTGCTTTCTGTCTGTCTGAATTTGACCCTTGTAGGTACTTCATATGACTGAAACCCTCCAGTATTTGTCATTTTGTGTCTGGCTTATTTCACTTAATATGTCTTTAACACTTTTTTTTTTAAAATTTATTTTATTGTTTGAGAGAAGGTGAGAGAGGCAGTCTCCATTGTTCTACACCATTAGTTGTAACAAGGTTTCATTCCACAGTATATCTTGGAGGATCTTTCTTGGAACTGCAATACTATTATACCCCAAATTCCAGTAAATCCTTAATATCAGATATTCTCTCGGTGTTCGTATTTCCTTGTCTATATATTTAAATCACAGAAGTGACTTATGTCCGTTGTAGGGTTTTGTGGACTGGACTAGTTGCCCCACTACTTTGTGCAGTGGTTTCTCTGAGGACGTATGTTTGTCGAGCTAGGACATGGCCCACAAGGGTCGTGGGCATGAAGTGTTCGGATGTGAGTGGATGCCGTGTGTGTGTGTGTGATCTTAGTGGGATGCCATAAGTAACGAATTGGCACTGCTCTGCTACTGGAACTCTCTCTGCCCCCTTTTCTTACTCCTCAGGGGCAGTGCGGTCTCTGCTGGCAAGTGGCAGCGGAGCTCCAAAAATGTCCCAACTGAGTGGTTGCTGTTAGTGTAAAATATGCCAGATTTCAAAGGCTTAGTATGAATAAAAAATAAAATACTTTATTAAATATGTTGTATGTTGATTACATCTTGAAATGGTATTTTGGATATAATTTGATTAAGTACAATATTAGGATTTAATTTTACCTGTTTCCTTTTCCACGTAATATAAAGCACACAATTTTACCCATTTTAAAGTGGGTTATTGAGTGGATTTTGCTATATTCATGATGTTATGCAACCATCATCACTAATTCTGGGACATTTTTATCACCCCAAAAAGAAATGTGTACCCATCTGGCAGTCTGTCCCCATTTCTCCTCCCTTCTCACAACTGCTAATTTACTTTGTATAGATTTGTGTGTTGTCAGTATGTCATACCAACAGAACCATACATTTTGGGACCTTTTGGGACTTTCTTTCACCTAGCCTAGTGTTTTCAGGGTTCAGCCATGCTACAGCATGTACCAAGTACTCCATTTCTGTTTATGGCTGAATAATATCCCATTGTATGGATGTACCACATTTTGTTTACTCATTCATTACTTGATGGACATTTGAGTTGTTTCCACTTTTTGGCTGTTGTGAATAGTTCTTCTGTGAACATTTGTGGACAAGTTTTTATGTGGATGTATGTTTTCAGTTCTCTTGGGTATATACCCAGGAGTGGAATTGCTGGATCATATGATAACTAACTTTTTGAGGAACCACCACACTGTTTTCTCATCAGCTATATATGAAGGTTCCAGCTTCTCCTTGTCAATACTTATTCCCCTTCCCCCCTTTTCTTTTACTTGTAGCTATCCTGGATTGTGGGAAGTGGCATCTTCTCATTTTGATTTGATTTCTCTAATAACTAAATGTTGAGCATCTTTCATGCACTTACTGGCCATTGGTATATCTTTGGAGGAATGTCTGTTCACATCCTTTGTCTAACCTGTTTTCTTTTACTTAATTTAATATCACTACTAGAGAATTTAAAATTTCCATGTGCAACTGACATATTTCTGCTGGATGGCACTGCTCTGGGAGATTTATAAATTGGCGAGGGGTAAAAAGACACTGATAAATACTTTATGTTTTTCTCTTCATTCTTAATGTCATGCCCAGATCTAAGATTAAGTTTTTCATTTTAAAGTTTATTTCCCTGAGACACTAATAGAAATACAGGGTTTGGCAGAAGTAACACTCTTTTTTAAGTTTACCAGCTCAACATTATTACCAAGATGTTATCCAGGTGCCTGAGTGCTGGTGGGTTGACAAGGATTAGATGTTTTGAGGTCCTTTTTAGTAAGGCTGAAGTTAAGGTGGACCCTCACCTTCAAAGCAGATTATTTTTAAAGATTTATTTTTATTGTTTTTTTTTGACACAGAGACAGACAGCGAGACAGAGAGAAGGGGGAGGGCCCAGAACAGTCTCCATAGTTGACAGCATTAGTTTTCATATAGTTTCACTCCACAGTTGGGCACGGGGCTGTGCAGGGCAGGAACTGGGCGGGGAGCCTCCCACATAGGTCCCGGCAAGAATTGAACTGGGGACACACCCCAGTTCAGCACATGGGTCCACATGGGCCGGGCCTGGGATTTGATTCTCTGACTCGGGCTGCAAAGTGAGAGCTGAGCTATCCCGGCTTCCCCCAAAGCAGATAGTTTTTAATGAACCAAAAAATATAGAAGTAAAAGCCACCTTCTCTTTTTAATGTGATCAGCATCACACTATTAAAATACCAGTGAGTTTTCAGAAGATAGTATTTTAAAAACTTAGTTGTTTACACTTTACTGAGCTCTCAGAATATATTTTAGATTTACATCTCTGGAAATTTACTGTAAAATGTAGAGCATATTTTTCCAGGAATCTAATGCGGAGGTAGTTTGATCAGATATACCAGTACTTGTTTCCCGGAACAGAATGGTTGTAATGAGTTTGTACATGGGTGGTTCATCCTGAGGTCTTCCGAGTTTAGTTTCCAGTTACATTCCCAGGGCACTTACTGTGCCTCCTTGTCTGCTGGCTGAATGCTCCCAGGGGACAGGCCATGCTCACCAGGAAGTGCAGCTCCCTCCAAAGTCACTCTGCACCACCATGTGAAAACAACTGAGTTGTTTGGAGTAGGCTAAATCACTAAAAATAATTGTGTTTAATGCAGGTATTTTTTCCTTTTTATTGAATCCCTAAAAAAGCTAAAAGCATTTTCATTGATTTTCTGAAAATGATTCAACAAGATTTGCATATAAAATACATATAAAACTGCATATAAAATCTTGATGCTATTTTATGATCCTTTTCTCATTTACTTAAGTGGGGGCTGTATTTTTCCATGCAAAAGTAAGTAGGTGGAGGAAGATAACTAAAATGTATTCTCTTTGGAAGAATAAAGTCACATGGGGGTTAGAAATGTATTCACACATTTCAGATTGAAGCAATTTCCAAACCTTTTGAAACCCTCAGAGTTGTAGACTCCAATATGGATTTTTGGGGACTGGGACTAAGGGGAAATGAGTGGAGAAGAGATAAGTCAGATTGCCCATAATTTTTACATGGCTGTAATTTAGAAATGATTTACCCAGGAGAAAACAGTGTTTGAGATATAATCAGTGTATAATCATTTAAGTGTTCTTTTTCTTTTTCTGTTTTTTTTTTCCTGCAGCTTAGAAATTCAGAGGGAAGCTTTTGACATGTATGTGAGGAGGAAGTTCAGTAGTGTTAAATATATTTGTGTTGTACGACAGATCTCAAGAACTTTTTCATCTTACAACACTTAAGACTCTGTGCTCATTCAACTGTAATTCCTTCCCCACCCTATCCCTTGGCAACTACCTTTCTACTTCCTTTTTCTATGATTTTGACTGTTTTAGATACTGAACATGAGTGGAGCCACACAGTATTTGTCCTTTTGTGACTGGGTTGTTTTGCTTTAGTATTGTGTACTCAAGGTTCATTCATGCATGTGACACTCATTGTAAAGGATGCATAATATTCCCCTGTATGTATATTATGTACCACATTTTCTTTATCCATTGAGGGATACTGGGTTGCTTCCAGCTCTTGGTTCTTGTGAATAGGTTTGCTATGGACATTGAGGGCGTAGATATCTCTTCAAGATCTTGCTTTGAGTTCTTTTGGATATATATCTGGAAGTGGGAATGCTCGATCTTTTGTCTTTGGAACATGTGCAAGCCTTTTCTGTGAACTGTGCAAATCTGATTCTCTGTTGTGCGAATCCTCCTGTCACTTCAGGTTCTCTTTTCTCCACTGCCGATTATCAAGAGGGGTGTTTATAGGATGTCTGTAAACACCTCTCTAGATAATCGCTCTTTGAGATATGAGTCGTACAGGATATTATCACTATGACTTCTTTCCTGTCGTACCAGGAAATGTTCCTGTGCTCAGATCTCCTAAAATAAACACCAGATTAGTTTGGCCAGATTTCATTTCTAGCTCACTCCAGAAAACTCTATCCAGACCACAGAAAGAGTGAGGGCTAGACAGAGAGGTCCAGGAGGAAAGCAGATGCACAGAGTGGAGGTGGTCTGGTTGTCATCATCACCATTGACTAGGAATGGGACAGAAATGTGTCTCCAGGTTACAGGCAGTTTGTCCAGTGTGTGGCATTTTTACAAACTTTGTTGATTATGACATAGAAACTTTCCCATTGTGGCCCACTACACAGCTCTGTGTACTGGGTATGTGTGTGTGTTCACAACACAACACTTAACCTGTGTGATGTGCTCTGATATTTAATATTCTAGTCCCCTCTTTTTCAGGTTTTTGTTTGCCTCTACCGCTGAGCACAGTCCACTAGGTTGGCGTCCTACTCGGGTTTAGATCTGATTTGACGTGTAGTGGTAAAGAGTTCCCTCTCTGGACCCTGCCTGCTGGAGCTCAGGGTTCCACTTTGTCTGCTGTATAGCCTCCTAAGCAATCTGTGCGTCAGTTTCTTGTCCCCTAAGATGGGTACCATTCTGCCCACCTCATGCAGCTGGTATGAAGAATGAACAAGCAGGTGGATTGGGGTGCTTAGCAGAGACCCTGGCGTGAGTGGTTATTACCCAGCGCATTACTGGTTACTGCTGACACTCAACTCCACACTCACTTTTCTGACTTTTCACTTTTCCCCATTCTTATCCTGAGTCCTGTGTTGTTCCTTACTTCCCCTGTCCTGTTGGCATTCCCAGCTTTGTGTAACTAACTGGGTGCGAGCCCCGCCCCCCTTCCCCTGGAGCTTGTACACTTTGTGGACAGGGAGGAAGAGGCCAGAGCTTAAAGTGACTGTGACCTGGAAATCAGAATTTGACTTCAGATTGAGGATGTACCCAGGCTCCCCTCAGGAAAGGCCAGACTCAGACTGGCTGATTCAGCCAGGCTTGGCTGGGGCCTTTCATGGAGGAGTTGCATATCCTGGAGCTGAACCAGAGCCAGAGGACCAGCTTACCTCTTCCTAGAGTTACAGGCTGGTGTTTGGTAGCAGATCTTTGCATGTACCTTTTCAGGCTGTGGACAGTCTGATATTCCAGCCAGAGAGCTGCCTGCCCAGGACCATCCCTCCTGACAGCTGCTCTGGGTGAGGGTGGGGTGCTCCCTTTTTTCCCACATTTGCATCATATCAGGGCTCTTCTGAGTTGTTGATTTGTGAGGCTGCAGCATCTTATCAGGGCTCTTCTGAGTTGTTAGGTTGCAGTTGTTTCATTCTTCTTTTGTCTTCCTTGCAGGCCATTTTAGTGAATAATATCACCATAGGCGAAAGGCTCATCGGAACCTTGCAAGGTGAGTTCCACTCTCCTCCTTTACCCTAGACATTCGGAGCCTTTTATAAGGTGACCAGATTTTAACATTGGTAAAGCGGGACACCGTTGACCGGGGGTGGGGGTTCTTGATTAAAAATTTGGTCTATCTCCTGCCGTTCCCTAGCTTGTCGTGCATTCTTTCCAAAAATTGGGACTTTTTTAAAATGCCACGGGACGCGGGACAAATTGTTAAAAATCGGGACTGTCCCGCCAAAAGTGGGACGTCTGGTCACCCTATTTTAGGAACAACCCACCTCTCTTTATCTCTCTTTGAGGTCACTTATTCTAATCTGATGGGTAGAGTTACCAGTGATTGAGTAAGCTTTAATTTATTCTTTTTGCCTAACTAAATCCTTAAAGAGCTTTTCCTTTAAAATTGTTACTGAATACATTGCAAGCTATTTTGTGCAGAAAAAAATCAAACTCTTTTTTTTTTAAGATTTATGACACAGAGAAACAGAGACAGAGAGAGACAGAGAGAAGGGGAGGGCCCAGAGCAGTCTCCATAGTTGACATTAGTTTTCCATATAGTTTCACTCCACAGGTGGGCACAGGGCTGCGCAGGGCAGGAACTGGGCCGGGAGCCTCCCACATAGGTCCGGCAAGAACTGAACTGGGGGCACAGCCCAGTTCAGCATATGGGTCCACATGGGCTGGGGCTAGGATTCGATCCTTGGTCCC
>PVKE010012257.1:0-38664 GCA_004027555.1 Craseonycteris thonglongyai
TGCGATGCATGGGTGATGTGATGTGGAGTTGTGCATCAGGAAACTATCTAATTGTTACCAACCAATGTCACCCCATTAAATTTAACAATAAAATATAATAATACTAAAAAAAAAAAATCGGCATCTTTACTTGGCAACGACTTTCCATTTTTACAGTGCTTTGCAGGTTGCGAAGCCTTTCATGTCCCATTTTCCACTGCCCTTCATCACCCACGCGGGAGGTGGTGGGGATGACCCCTCAGCCTCAAAGCTGATTCCTGGCTGACCCCACAACTTGAACCTGAGACTTCCTCCTGCCAGGTCCCATCCTGATCACTCCTAATAATTTGATTTGGCTCTTTATGGGTTCAGTTCACCTGACTGTTAGCATCTCCAGCTTCAAAGAGAGAAAACAGCTACCCAGGGAAGGGTGGCGTCTGACCAGCAGGGCCCCCTGGTCAGCGAGGGGCCTGGAGGGGGACTCGCTCAGCTCTGCCAGGCGGGCTGCGGCCTCTGGGATGCGCAGCAGTTTGAACCACATGCTAACAGGACGGCCTGGGCCTGTGGGGGTGACGTAAAGGACAGGTGCAGAGGACTCAAACAACTGTTTCAGCATGGGAATGGAGGTCTTAGGGTCTGAAAGCGGTTATCAAAATAATCTAGTCCAGTCAACCACACTCAGGAGGAGGCGACAGCCTTGGATCAGGACACTGAGGACAAATGAAGCAAGTGGACAAAAGAAAACGATAACTTGGAACGTGGGTATCACCAATTTCAAAGAACTCACTCAAATTTGGCCCCAAAAGGTTGAACGAGGTCACTACAAAGACATTTGCTTTTCTGTAGTAGCAATGATTGGCCAATGACAGCTCACGGACCAAATCCCGCCCACTGATGACTTTGGTTAACAAAGTGTCATTGGAGCACAGCCTGCCCGTCATTTATGTATAGTCTACACTACAGTGTGCTCATGCTACAAGAGTAGACTTGAGTATTTGCTCCAGGGACTGTATGGCCCACTAAACCTCAAATGTTTAGTCTCTGGCCTTTTGCAAAACAATTGGCCAACCCCTGAGCTAGCAAATGGGCTACCTGTCCCCCATTACTGTGCCATTCAAGCAAAAGCTGAAGTCCTGTTAAGCAGTGAGGCTGCAAAGTGCCAAGTGACCTTCAAGGTCCCTTTGACATCATAAGAGTTCAGCAGTTAATGACAATTGTTCTACCTGTCCCCCATCACTGTGCCATTCAAGCAAAAGCTGAAGTCCTGTTAAGCAGTGAGGCTGCAAAGTGCCAAGTGACCTTCAAGGTCCCTTTGACATCATAAGAGTTCAGCAGTTAATGACAATTGTTCAAATTTCTTCACTACCTGCCAATCACTATAATCACAACTATTGACAAATAATCCATCTATGTGGCAGCCTCAGTATAACCTCAGGTTTGTAGTTTTTCATCACTGGACCTAATGTCCATCAAAAAGAGCTATGGCTTCCTCCACATGACGTGCACATTCAGGCGATCTCAAGGATGCACATCTGCTGGAAATCTCCGTGTGTAAGTTCACTGATGAGTGACTGTGAGGATCTGGTGTGCCCACAAGGTTCACACATTACTGTGTGTTTAAGAGGGATTGGCTATGATATGTTAATTTAGCTCCATTGGGCTTCTCTTGGGGTCTCTGGGGATGTCATTTAGCAAACTCAGTGCCAGACCTTGAACTGGGCAGAGCACCTGCCCTTGAAGAGCTGGTCGGCTAGGCCAGAATGTGATGAGTAGCTAACTGGTAGATCCCAAGGCAGGGAGCGATGTAGTGGGCCAGGTGCACTTATCCAGCAGAGCAACACTGCTGCACAGCGCTTTCTACAGAAATCTGCTTGCTTTCCACATGGAATAGCAAAGCAAAGCAAAATGGTCTCTTTAAAGAAAAAGAAAACAACAACAAAAGTTTATGACCATTTCACTATCCTTTTCTCAGCCAGATTGAGCACAAACAGGTTCAGTTCCCCATCGCAGATCATCTAGTAAACACCGTGATGGAAACAAAAGGAAATTTCCTCCTACGGTAACCCATAGTCTGTGTGGCACAAGCAAAGATGTTCTAACCTGAAAAGGAGAATGAATGTTCCTTCACAAATAGTGTCGGCAAAAGCTAAATGGATTAAATGCTGAACTCAGTGTCTGCACGAAGGACGACTGCTTCTCTGGTCCTCGGTGGCCTGGTGGGGTTCCCACCTCAGTGACTTCCAGGTATTGGTTTTCCTAAAGCCCTCATTGCTCTGAGTTTTCGTTCCCTTTCCCCGTGGAAATTCAAAGGCAGCAGCAATGAACTCACTTTACATTTTCACATTTCCTATTTTTTCCTGGCTGCTGCTTTTGTTTTCACAGGACAGTTAGATAACCAAGGTACGTGGTGGCAGGTTGCCATGGGCAGGGTTCCCCAGCTGGGAGACAGACACCCCTAATCGCTTTTCTCCAGAGAAGTGTTCAGATATTATTCAGGCCCTGATGCATCCACTCTCAGACACTTCATCATACTCAGAAGCTATTTGAACTAAAGTGACGCCAGCTCTCTACTAGGGGAAATCTTGGTGTTGCTCTGTGTTTAAGGAGAATTTCAAAAGACCACGAGAATGCCGGGTGAATTCTACCATTTAAAGGGCTCCAAATGGTCCATGCCATCAAGGGGTCCTCTGAGCCAGTTACTCCTCTATCTTCTCTTCCATCTCTTTCTTGTCTGTACCCGGACTGTCCAATCTCAGTGAGGAAGCCTCCAGTCAGCCTCACCTTCCTTCCAGGCCCCAGAGCTCATGACCCTGAACTTTATTTTTGCCGTTTCCCTCAACTACAGCTTGGACTGTGTTAAAATCTTAAATGAGAGTTGATTCTTTGTGTGTATGTGTTTGCAACAACTTACAATGCAGGGGATGAGGTGTGATAGCCTGGTTAATTACAAATAAAATGATTCCTAGATATTTTATTGATAATGAGCTGGTGTCAGCATGCTTGGGTTTAGCTCCCAAGGTAAAATTGGAAAGTATTGTTCAATTAATCACTCTAGGTACATTGAAGCACACATTACCTTATTCCAAGGATTAATAATAATGTAGTAATTTACCTCTACTAAGGAGATCTTCCCATAAAATAGGCATTTCCATAAAATTATGAAAAATATGAAGTTGGGCCTAAGCCACTCATTGTTCCTTAGTCTTGACTATTCATAATGTTAATTGCTCTAAGAGCTGACAAATAATCCCCAGTGACAGGAAAGCCATGGTAATTAAGCGATAGCACACCACAGAGATGATCTATGATCGGAGGCCATTTCTCCAACCTGCCCACCTCCAACACACACTCAGTTAGCATGTCCTCTGCTAATGCTGAGCAAACCTTCCCATCATCTCCTCAGTCCTGTGCAAGGACTGAGCCTCTTGACTGCAAAGAAGGAACAGGGTTCCCCACAATTGTATTTCCAATCAAGGTCCTTGATTGGACAGAGGCAGATTTGGCCTGTTTAAGACCGTGTAAAGCCAAGTTCAGGTTGAGAAAGCTGGTTTTTTCACACCAGATTCCTCTAAATGAATAAAGATGGAGGGACTTTGGCCCAAGTATGAAAAGGTGCCATCTTCTAAAACACACAGATATTGAATTGCTAGGGTGATTACATTAAGAAAACTTTCAACAGGAATAATCAGAAACACAGATCTCTGCTATAGTTTCTTCTTCATCATCATCATCATCACCAGCAGCATTTAAATCGACCTCTATTCTGTGCCAGGCACTTTCACATACACTCTTTCAACCTAAAATTTATAGTTAACACTATAAGTCCATAACATTACCTTCATTTTACAGATGAAGAAGCAATGGTCCCAAAAACCCAAGGCTACTTTTAATCATTAAAAATCTAAACTTAATTGATTAATATTTCAAATTGTTAGAAGTCATTAATTTAATGGTAATAATAAATAACATTTATATTATATCTGACCAGTTAAAGGCTATAACTAATAAAATGCAATACACTCTGCCACACCAAGGGATATAAATGCAGAACTTTTAAGAAATAACCTCTCTTTTCAGCGTAACAGAACAAGCAATGCCTGAAAGACTTACCTCCTTATCTACTACACAGCAAGTATTTAAACTACCACTTACCCACTCAAAACAGTCACTGCATCTACTTTTGAACAAAGAAAAAACATTCCTCCATCTCTTATCTGTTTGTTTTTTTTTCTAAACCAGTAAGGGTGAAGTATAAGCAACTTTGTTAAACATCATTGTAACCCATATGTGTCCAGAGGTCATTGAATATACAAGCCCAGACAGTACCTCTTTGTCGGATTCCAGTCCACTTCAGTCTTCTTAAGTTCTTTCAAGGACCACTTACTAACTGCATTTTGTAGCAGTGATTATGTGAAAAGAGCAAGTCCGGCTGCTGGCACGAAAAAGGTGGATAAAAGTGTAATTGGTAAAAATAAAAATACGTTCATGATCTCTCCACTTCCCAATCAAATTGTTGCCATTCTAGAAGTGGATGGCGTCCTGTGTGTGTGTGTGTGTGTGTGTGTGTGTGTGTGTGTGTGTGTGAGAGAGAGAGAGAGAGAGAGAGAGAGAGAGAGAGAGAGAGAGAGAGAGAGAGAGAGAGAGAGAGAGAGAGAGGCTGTGTGCTTACTGAGGTGGCTGGAGAAGTTATAAAGGAGAAGAGGTGTGAGATAGTTCAGAGAGCAGCAGGCAGCTGCCGGTCTTTGGTGATGACTTTGAGTTCAGACTCCTCGAGGGAAGATGGGACAAAAACAAAGAAAGCACAAATACAGCAGAATCTGTCCTACGGACTTAAAATCTGTTGGATCAGCCAAGAATATATGTTTACCCTGTTAATTTTAAGTATTACAACTGGATAGTGACTAACAGTCTAAGGGTGATAAAGAAAATGCAAGGTCATTAGAATTATCTATTAATTAAAGGCACTGTACTATCATTATCTGAAAAAAGGAAAACATTTTTTTTTTACAGTACCTTGGAAAAATGCTGCCTTGAAAAACTAGTACGCCTTTCCCTTCTCCCCCCCCCCCCACACACACACAAGATAAATAAATTAATATGTACCACACATCCAACCACAATCCTGAATCCAGGAATTTCTTTGCTGCAGTGTTATGGGGAAGCATACAGCTAGGGCCAGTTTAGGGCACTGAGGGTTTTAAGGCATCTGGAGATATTTCTTTTGTCTTTTTTTTTTTTACTTTATTCTGAAGATAAATTTCTAGGAACAATTCATGGAGCTATATTGATTCTTCTACTAAGTAGCAGACATGAAGAACTTGTAAGAATGTTTTGCGGGTTGTTTATTCATGGTTGCTGGTTGGGCGGCCACAGTGGTTACTGATTACTGAACACTCACCACTAGCTTTGCAAAATATTGGCTTTCTACCTCTTGTTTTATTTAATACTCCACCAAACCTGAGAGGTGGTTCATGTGTTACCATTCCTTATAGAAAAGAAAGCCAATGGTCTGAGATAATAAGAACATGCCTAAAGCCACTGCATTGAACATCCATTACTGTGTAACAAATAATCCCAAACTCAATGGCTTATGACAACACATGTTTATTATTTAACAGTTGTTGTGGGTCAGAGATACGGGCTTGTTTTCACTGGGCTCTCTGCTTTTTTGGTTTCTCACAAAACTGCAATCAATGTGTCAATGAGGGCTGGGGTCTCATTTGAAGGCTCAAGTGGGGAAGTAACTGGTCCAGGCTTTTCCTTACATTGTTAGCAGAATTTAGTTCCTTGAGGGAGGCTGAACTGCAGACCTCACTACCTCACTGCCTATTGGCCAGAGTCCACCCTCAGTTCCTGGCCACAAGGGCCTCTCGAGCACTGCATCTTGCTTCATCACGTGTGCAGGTGGGGATGACAACAGAGAGTCTGCTAGAGACATGGGAACCATGGTCGGATGTGACATCAATCACGTTACTTTTGCTGTACTCTATGGGTTAAAAGCAAGTCTCTACCAACTTGTACACCTGAAATTAATATCAAATAGTATTGAATGGCAACTGTAATTGGAAGGGGGGAAAAAAGCACATCACAAGTACTGCCCACCCTCAAGAAGAGGGGATTATTCAAGGAGGCAGGCTACTGGGGAAGTCTCTGAGTCTGCCCGCTATACCCACCCACCAGGTTCCAGATCTCTTACTGGCATCCAGCCTTTGGGTGTTTTTTTTCCCCATTGTTTCCTTCTCCTCACCAGATCTTTCATCTTTCTTATCCTTGGAGGCTTAGCTGCATCTACACCTTCCTCCAAGAAACCATGACTGGGGGAAGCCAGGATGACTCAGCGGCTTAAGTGCTTGCTTTGCAGTTCTGGGGACTGAGGATCGAATCCCAGCCCTGGCCCGAGCAAACCCATATCTGAACTGGCGTGTGCTTCCCATGCAGGAGGCCCCCAGTTCGGTTCTTGCCCTCAGTTCAGCCCCTGGCTCTAGGGGGTGTGCCTTCCATGTGGCTAGTTCAGCCCTGTGTGGCCCCCGCCCACCTGCGTGGAATGAAACCATGTCAAAAACTGATGTACAACTGTGGAGACTGCTCTGGGCCCTCCCCCTTCTCTGTCTCTGTCTCTGTCAAAATCAATAAAATAAATCTTTAAAAAAAACAAAACCATGTCTGGAAACTCCAGCTGTCTGTTTCCTCTCTCACCCCGGGGGATTCTTCCAGCACTGAGAGCAACAGACACGGTAACTGTGGACTCGTTCTGTTGGGAGGCATTTTGAGGTATGTCTGGAAGCTGTTTGGTGGACCTCAAGGCACACTTTCAAGGGGCTCATATTTGTAAATCAGGCACCACACAGCCCCAGGGTTCTTCAGAACTTCTGTAGAGCTGATGTTTGAGGGAGACAGGGAGGGAAGAGTTCTGAACCCAAAGTAGCCCCCACACCCCAGCCAAACACCCATCCTCCTCTAATGTATATTAGTTTTCATTTGAAGAAAAAGTTCACGCTAAACAGATATGTGGAAGCTCTTCTTCAGAGAAGGAATGTTATACATGATGGTTAAGCTCCCCAGATAGCTCCCCCCTGGTGATATGGTTTCTTTGGAAAAATACATTTAAAAATCCAAACCTGAGCCCATACGCTGAGAATGATCATCAAGAGTTGCTAATGGGAAAGCCGGGATGGCTCAGTGGGTTAGGCGCTCACTTTGCAGCCCCGGGGACCGAGGATCGAATCCCGGCCCCGGACCGTGTGGACCCATATACTGAACTGGGGAGTGCCCCCAGTTCGGTTCTCACCGGGGTGAGACCCCGGCCCAGTTCCTGCCCTGTGCAACCCCACCCACCTGTGGAATGAAACTATGTGGAAAAACCAATGATGTGCAACTATGGAGACTATTCTGGGCCCTCCCCCTTCTCTCTGTCTCTGACTGTATCTCTCTCTCTGTCTGTCAAAAAAATAAATAAATCTTTAAAAAAAAAAAAGAGTTGCTAAGATGGGGGGGCTGCAAGGGCAGATAACACATGGGGTAATTTTATCTACATAACAGAAAGCATTTCTTTATGTGCCTTCTAGGATCTGCCCAGAGGTATACACACTCCCTGCCACCACTGAAGCAGCTTTATTTTATTTTATTTTTTTATTTTATTGTTAAATTTATTGGGGTGACCTTGATTGGTAACGCAGCTTTATTTTAGACACTTAGACTTCCTCACCTGAATGACTGCCACAGACTCCCACCTGGCCTCCTAGCCTCCAATCCATCCTCTACCCTGTAGGTGAAGTGGGTCCCTCAATTGTATAAGTAATCGTGTCATTCCCTTTCAGTGACATCCCCAGGACATGCACAGCAGTCATTCACGGATATCTAATATCTTTCGAACAACTTGTCTATACTTCGACCGTTCCCACATGATTCCCACCATCTTGTGACTGAGTGACAAACATTAAGCTAGCTTTTCCCAGGTTTCTTGCAGGAAGGAGGTGGCATGCCACCTGGGTTCTTCCAATCAGATTGCACCTGTGGAAATTGGATGTGGGAGTGTTACAAGAAGCAGCGGGCCCAATCAGAACCCGGGCCATGGTCTTAGTCAGGCACACCATTGGAGGAATCTGCTTTCTCTGAAGGCAGCTTCTGGTACCCAGTCTGGGATTGGTTGGTGCCAAGTGGTAGCTGTCCATAACCACAGCATTGTGGCTTTCTCAGTATCGGTCATGGCTACACAGTTTCTGACCACATGGCTTCTCAACCCTGGGAGCTAACAAGTGGGTGGGAGTCCCTGATTCAGTAATAAGAATCCTGACCAATACAAGGCCTTTTAAGTCTCAGTTCTGCTATGTTTCTTCAGCTTCCCTCTAGGCACTTTCCCCACACCCTCCACGCTATGATCTGACTGCATTAAAAATATTTGGAGTCCACCAAATCCTTCTTTATGTCTCAGGCACTGGATATGCTCTGTGTCTGAGACATTCTTGTCTGCCTCTAGTGTACCTGGGTTACTTGTATTCAATTTTCAATTTCTGACTTAGGTGTCACATTCCCTGGACATTTCTTCCTGACTGCAATTTTGTGTTAGAAGTTCCTTTTTGGCCTCTATTTCAGCACTGTAACACATAAGCCATTGCATTTTTCATAAGCTATTAACCCATCTGCATTTACTTCTCGATTGTGGGCACAGGACACATATTTATGTTGGTCATTCTTTGCAGTGGACAACTCTTATTCTCCGGGTCCATAATTGTCTTTCCTTTTATCCTGGAAAATATTCTGCTTCAGTTGTTTAGGATGGAATGGGGCTGCTATCTCCTTGTTGATTCCACCCTCCCTGGTCACTGTGGCGAGTAGGGTAGAAACCTGATACAAGCTGGGCCAATGGGAGGTCTTCCCTGAGATTGTGAACATGAAATGAGAAAAAGTGCCCTTCAGATCCATCCAAGTTCCAAAGCTCAAGGGGATTTGGGATTTGGGGGCCATGCACCTGGTATTATCTATCTATTGCATGACAAAATAATGCAAACCTAATGGCTTAAAACAACACACATTTATTACCTCACAGCATCTGTGCATTAGGAGTCTAGGTACAACTTGCCTGGACCGCATCTGAAAGTCGTAATTTAGATATCTGACAGTGCCCCAGTCTCATTCCAGGGTGCAAATAGGCAAGGATCCTCCTTCCACATCAGTATGGCTGTCAGCAGAACGTGGGTTTTGCAGCCCACAGAGCTGAGGGTCTCGATTTGCTGGCTGTTGTTGGCCAGAAGCCACCTCCAGTTCCTAACTGGTTGATGGCTGGAGGCTGTCCGCAATTTCTTGCCACATGAGCCTCCCCAGCATGTTCACTGGTTTCATCAAATCAGCAAGAGGAAATATGCTCTCAAGGAAGATGTTACAGTCTTATATATTATAATCACAGAAGTGACACCTCATCACCTTTGTCATATTCTGCTGCTTAGAAGCAAGTCATAGGTTCTTTCCACATTCAAGGGGAGGAGATCGCACAAGGTTATGAGTATTAGGAGGTTCATATAATTGAGGGTGATCTTAAACTCTGATGACTACACCTTCTGAATAGAAGAACTTGTTCTGGAATAAAGGAGAAAGAATAAAGAAAGAAGACCTGAGGGTATTACAGGTCCTCATTCTAATTGTAATTTAATCCCAGCTATAATCCCACAAGTCACCTCATCATAATTACCCTTTCCTCACACAAGCCCATGTGTTTTGTGTCTGTTTCAACCAAAACAATTCTAATTAATATACCATTGTATACTTAATACCTACACAGCACATGGAAAAGGAGATGTGACACTTAATATTTTATTGAATCACATTGAGAACCCTGCGACGTGTTCAAGTATTTTGGCAATTGTAAGTTACCCAGTCATAGGATGCTGGCACTCAGAGCCCTCCTGTTCAACTTGTTCCTTATACGTTCTGAAGACATAGAGGTTGAGAGAGAACAAGTGAATAATCTGTCCTTGTTCACACGACTAGTCATAGAGTGATGGAGCTAGACAGGGTTCTAAATCCCCACTCCCAGTCTAGCCCTCTAAGGATGAGGAAGAACAACCGGACCCCAGGATGAGAGGATGAGTAATTCAGTACCATGGACAGTAGCCATGTGCATTTTAGCCTTGACTGGCCAATGGTTTCCTGAATCCCTAGATTAAGGATTAAAGTAAAAACATCTGCTGTAGTGAGTAAGAACTTAGCTGGGTGAAATTGTTGTTTTGATGCCATTTACTGTTTCAGTATATATGAGAATCATATAGCACAGCTCTCTTGTGGCTACGGGTACATAATTTTCCTTAATGCTTGTCAGACAAGAAATTTAGATTAGTTGCTCCTTTTTTTTTTAACAGAGTTTCAGTAATTCTTGATAATCAATTTGTTTCAGAGAGAAATCAGCATTCTTGAAGTTCAACAATCTAAAAATATGCTCTAGGAAAGAAATTACTTTATAGCCTTATGCAGAATACGCGTCTTTTTTTTTTTTTTTTTTTGCTGAATAACATTCTTTGTTTCTGCAGAGTCATGTGCAATTCCCACTGGTTTCAAAGGAGTTGAACTGTTTTGCTTGCTCTTTTTTAATACTTGAAGGGTGTCAGCAGGCATTTTGGAGTAGATAAAAATGGCCCACAGGCAGTTCTCTTTACAATCTTTGAAAAAGGTAATCCCTCACATTTGCTAGTTGTAGAAAATGGAACCTAACTACATTTCACTGAAAAATATTACCTGCCTTAAACATCTCTGGTTCTGTGACTTTTAAGACACATTGAATGGGAAGTTGCTTTGTAAATTTTAAAACACTACACACATGCTTGCTGTCCTGGCTAGAAATAATATCATTGTGGTGGGATTTCTGACTAAAATATGTAAGGGGAGGAATGCCTTTTCTATTTGACACACAAGGGAGCTGCAACAAGGATAGAACATTTGGACTTCAGTACAAGAAGCTGGGAGAGGTTGTGCTTGAACTTGCCCGGGACTGGGGGGCCTTTTTGAGTGAGTAGTGGTTGGGTCCATGTCCCCCAGCAGATGTTGATCTCCTTGAAGTCAAGAATTGTGCTTTTCATCTTTCTGCCAGCCCCTTCCCCATGCCAAGTGCAGACTCTCTACAAATGTTCTTAGCTTTAAAATGAATGCCTTTCTCGGCCAAGTCACCAAACTAAGCAGTGATGTGTGTTGTGGAAGGACTGGATTTGCTTTCTCCCCCAGCTTCTGTCTCATGACCTTCCTTCCCTTTCCTTTTGGCAGTTTGTGGACTATCAGACATTGTACAACTCCAAAAGGATGCGAGTTAGAAGTTAGTGTAACTCAGAAAGTTCTTCAAAGTGGCAGCAATGACAATGAAACGTTAGGAAGGGATTTGCAAAATGAGTGCCCAGTAGCATTAAATTAAATACTTTCAACAGCCACCCCTTTCAAAAGCAGAGAGTCGCTGCCAGCTGTTTACACTGTACCTCAGGAAATTAAAATGTTGACCCATAGTGCTTCGCCTGATATGACAAGTTCAACCTCACTTCGTTTTGAAGTGGAGAAATGGTCTGCACGTGGCTTATCCTGGGTTTTTATTCCATCTTTCCCATTGTTGTAAGCTCTGTGAAATGAAATCTCAGGAAGACCATGAGATTAGTTGGCTGTGTTTTTTACTGGCAATGTGAACTTGGGCAAGAGATGTATTTAAGGTTCAGTCCTTTCACTTGTAAAATGGGAATCACAAGTGGACTTCAGTCTGTGGAGTTGAGGGCAAACCACCTAGATTGCAGTCCTGGCTCAGCCCCTGACCATCTGTGAGACCTTGAGCAAGTCCCTTCCTCTCTCTGAGCCTTGGTTTCTTCACCTGCAAAATGGGGATAATAACTGCTACCTCATAGCACTTGAGATAATGGATATAAAGGTCTTATATAAACCAGAAAACTCTATAAAAGTACCAGTAATTATTTTATTGTTAGTTAATAGTAAATCTAAAAGCACTAGGAAAATGTAAATCCTATACTCACAAGGGAATATTATCAAGTTAATCCTTTCATTTTAAAAGTCATGACCATGGAATACCAATGCAGAGGCTAGGAGAATTCTCTTTTAGGTTCAAGTAATTAGAAAGGTCTGTAAATTAATTTCATTATTAATGAAGTTGATGATCAGAAGTGAATGCCACTTCTATTTCTTCAGTCTATACTGTTGCACATCCACTATTGCCTCGATTTGGGGCTAAGCCAAGCCTTTGCCCTACCTCGCCCCACCCCCACCCCCACTACCAAAATAAATTAGGTGGAAGAGTATTTTTGTTGGAGGAAGAGACAGGGGACAGTGGAAGCAGAGGATGTCTAAGGGCTCTGTGCAGTGAGGTAGACTATGGCCAAGGTACTACTTGTAAGTGAATTAATTCTACATGGAATTGAGTAGATTGGTTTCCAGGAAGCCTTCTGTATTTTATTTTTCTTATTATTTTGACTATGCTCACTGTTTATTGTTGAACACTTAGAAAATAAACCTAGACTTACCATTCGACTAGAAACCTTCTGTCTCCATTGTTAACCTCTGAGTTCCTGGTGTCTTTCCAAGTGAGCTCTTCAGATACAAACCCATAGAACTTGAAAATGCAAAAGGTCTTAGAGAAAATATATTCTGCTTTTCTCACTTTATGTAGGTGTGAGCCAAGCCCCAGAGATACCAGGTGACTTGTTCAAGGTCAACCCTGTTAGTAACAGGGTTGGAAACATAATCCAGGTTCCTCTGTAGGATTCTTCCTGTGACTCCAAACTGCTCCCTGCTCTGAAACGTGTTCTCATCTTTCACGCTCTTGACAGCCTTTATTCCAAGTTGCTGTTGCCTTTTTTATGAATCAACCATTGAGGGTGTGAGGTTAACTGAGAGGCATCCTGGGTACCTTTCTTCCAGAGGAAAAACCGCTGACGAGAGATGGAGTTGGGCATCACATGTG
The DNA here is from genome assembly GCA_004027555.1 of Craseonycteris thonglongyai. Lineage (NCBI taxonomy): Eukaryota > Metazoa > Chordata > Mammalia > Chiroptera > Craseonycteridae > Craseonycteris > Craseonycteris thonglongyai. The sequence continues at coordinate 12,917 of PVKE010012257.1, forward strand.
AGCATATTCTGGTGTGGTGACTTTCGGCGACTTCTACTTGCTTGGTGTGCTTTGTGGCATGCCAGAGCCCTGGGAAAAACAATTCTAAAACTATTGACACCTCCAGCTTCTTATCTGTATGAGGAAATGTTAGAAGGAACAGAGATATGAAGCTTGAACATTGGGATCTGGCCCCGCTTGTCCCCCAATTCTCCGTATGACCACGGGCATATGTCACTATGCTTTTTCATTCATACATTTGACCTGTCAGCTCATGCTGTCATTACTGTTTAGGGCCTCATGCTGGGCAGGGACGTACTCACATGTAACACGTGGTCTCCATCTTGGGATGGCACAGTCTGGTGGGGAAGCAGACACACAGAAAACATAGACCGCACTGCAGGAGCTGGGTTCAAAGACGCCTTGATGAGATTGGCCCTGACTTGAACCTGGGGTGAGGCCCAGGGAAGACTTTACAAAGATGTGAGCTTGGGACGAGGAAGAACTGAAGAATGATTGGGTAACAGGCAGATTCCGGAGGTAAGAACACTATTCATTCATTTACCCATTCGTTCATCTGCTGATTTTATGATCAGGTGTCCAGCATCTTCTGTAGATCAAGGAATAAGGAGATGATAAGACATGGTCTCTGCTCCTAAGAGGCTGAGCTGAGACTCTACGGCCATAGCCAAGCATCAGGCCTCAGGGAACAGCAGGAAACCGGCTCTGGCTAGAGGGGAAACCCCTGTGAAGGAGCAGTGGGCGAAGAGACTGGAGACACATATACGAGGAATGGCCTTCGGAGCCATCACAGGGCGCCTGCAGTTTACCTGCAGGACTAGAGGGAAGGGTCACAGGAAGCGGGGCAGAGGTGGCGTTATCCACTTTAAAGTTTTGGAAGACCTTTCTGGTTCAAGAGTGAAGAATACATAGGAGTGGAGGAGAAAGCAGAGCAAAGGGGACTAATTAAGGGAGTGTTTCTGACATCTGAGGAGCCATTGTGGTGGCCTGACCAAGGGTCAGGGCAGGACATTACTGAGCAGGAGTCACAGAATCGTGTTGGTCTTGTCCAGGGTCGTGACATTGCTCAAAATGAGCACCACCTACAACATCGCGTCTCAGGAAAGCAGGACCCTACACTGGCTCCAGCACTGGACAAAGAAGCATGTCCCCCTGTGCTGGCCCTGCTTCTTCATCAGTCATATGGGGACTAGAGCTGAGGTCCCTTTGGCATTGACCCTGTGACTATCTAAGTCTACACTCTGGTTGCTTACAGCTGACACTCCAGCACCTGCTTTTATAAGGACACTTAGGGTCACACAACCGGAATGATTTTAGTAGCCTGGCTCTCTAGTGAGTCAGGGGCCAGATATCAAAGTAGCAGATCCTAGAGCTGTCAGGGAAGTCCTCGGAGGGAGAATGCAGAACTCAGGAGGGGTCTGGCTAGGACAGAGTAGAACAAGATGGCACATGGTGGCCATCCACTGTCCTGATGAGTCAGGCTGGCTGGCATGTGTGACCAGCACCCCTGCCCGTAAGCCATTAAGGTGGCAACCCGCCTCAGGAGAGGAAGAAATTAGAAACAGAAGGTCGAGTAGCAGGCACTAATGGAGTTTGATTGTGGAGGCCTTGAAAGCCAAATGAGGCAGGAGCCCAGGGGTCTCCATCACGCCCCCCTTCCACTCTCAGATATCAGGTGCTGACAGTATGCCTCAGTGCTTGAGAGTACTGGCTCCCTAGGCCCAGGTCTAGCGCTTAACCTTGGGCAAATACTCAACCTCCCTGTGCCTTGGTTCACCCATCTGTAATATGGGCTCAGTAATAAAAGTACCAACATGTTGCACTTTGTTGAGATGATCAAGAAAGCGATTCACTTAGTCCCTCACGCAGCGCTTGGTATACAGTAGGTGCTCAGTGCAGGCTGGCTGTCGTTACTGTTCCAGAGCAGCCCCCGGGTCCTCAGTTTTCTGACCTGTCTGGTGTGTTTCATGTTGAATCTATTACATGGTTCCTTCATCCTCCCCTACTGTGGGTCCCCTCAGAATCCTGGTTGCTACCCCACAACCAGCAACATAATTCTTTTCTTCTAAAGGACTCCTGTCAGTTTCATACATTTTGCATGATCCAGTCCCTTAGAAGTGGGTTTTCAAAAATAAACACAATTTAGAATGACATACTTTCCCCTGGCCAGTTACATTTCCATGAGCCGTGTATGGCTCGGAGGAGAATCCTCTGGGTTTCTCAGAGAGTATGGGAGGCTGTGGAAATCCTTGGGCTATAAGTAGTGTGTGTGTGTGTGTGTGTTAGGATGGACTCATTTTCTCTGATCATAAAATCCATGGCTTCTATTTATAGCTACAAGGCTGCTTAGTACTACTGAGGAATTTTAAAAATAGGCTGCAGGAAATAAGATGTGCTTGGCCAGCTCTCTCAGGATGGAGGTGACAGAAGGGGCCTGCAGATTGCGGGTCTGCATCAACCCTGTGCTGTCTTCAAGTCATCTGCGGTTCCAGGGCCCCTTGTGTCTTGTGCCTTCAACTTGCGTCGCATTTGCTCCAGTGAAAAGGTTTATTCACTCACTCCTTGAGCACCTGGTCTGGGCCAGCCAGGATGCTGTGCTTTGGGGAAATAGTGTGCTCCAGCCTCACAACCTGGTGGGGCATGCGGACCTACAGCAGTCCACGATGAGATGCAAATACCACAGCACAGGTGTGAAGAGAGGCCAGGAAGGCACAAAGAAAGGTTCTGCCCAGGGCAGCAGAAAAGCCACCTCAGTGGGTTGAACACTGGTCCCCCAAAACATCCAGGTCCTGATCCTTGGAATATGTAAATGTCACTTTGTCTAGCAAATGAGACTTTGCAGATATGTGACTATGTTGAGGTTCTTGAGATGGGGATGTCCCGGCTTCTGGGTGGGCCCCATGGAATCACAAAGGTCCTTATAAGAGGGAAGCAGGCAGGTCAGATGACAGAGGGAGAGGGGAAGCAGGGACAGAGTTGAAGAGGCTATGAGGATGAGGGAGGGGCCCTAGGCCAAGGGATGCAGCTGTAGGGCTGGAAAATGCAGACCAAAGGGTTTTCCCTGATAGCTGCCGGAAGGAGCGGGCCCTGCCAATACCTTGGTTACAACCCAGTGGAACTGATTTTGGACCTGGGGCCTTCAGGATTGGAAGAGAATACATCTGTCTTGTTTCAAGCCATCAAGGTCATGGTGATTTGTTCTAGCAGCCATCAGAAACTAGTAAACCACCCAGGGTAACACTCTAGCGGGACCATTGTACTGAGCATTTGATGTTTGGGGCCACCCAATTTCCATTCTCTCGTATTAGGACGGGCACCCAGTTTGTTTGTTTGTTTGTTTGTTTTACTTAACTATCCCTCTTGTCAGCACAGCAGAGGTTACAGTGACACGGGATCAGCTCCAATTCATCCCCCAGGTCATGTACTTGGCTCAGGGCTGAGCATGTGATATTTGTTGATCCAATTAGATGTTGAAAGAGTTGCTTTCCACAACTCAGCTCTGGGGTGGAAAAGGAAGCATTGTAGACCCAGAGAGCATGGCGCCATCTTGGAGCTTTGAGGAGGAATCATTCTGAAAAGGACACAAACTCCAAGCAAGTGGAACCTGGAGGTATTGAGAACCTGCAGGGTCCTGGTGGTGTCCCCTGAGCTGTTGGACTTCTTAGCCACACCAACCAATTACATTTCTGTGATGGTTAATTTTATGTGTTAACTTGATTGGGCAGCAAGGTGCCCAGATAGCTGGCCAAACATGATTTCTGGGTGTGTCTGTGGGGATGTTTCCAGAAGAGATTAGTATTTGAATTGTTGAACTGAGCAAAGCAGATAGCCCTCCCCTATGTAGGTGGTCCTCACCCAGCCCATTGAAGGCCTAAATAAAACAAAAGGGCTGAGGATGGGACACTTTGATCTTTCTGTTTGACTGTCTGAGCTGGGACATCGATCTTCAAGACATCTTCTCCTGCCTTTGGACTTAGATCCAGCCTGGCTTTCCTGGTTCTCTGGTTTGCAAACTACAGATCTTGGACTTCTCAGCTTCCATAACCATGTGACCAATTCCTTATAATAGATCTCTTTAAATGTATCTTCTATTCTGTTTCTCTGAAGAACCCAGAATAATATAATTTATTATTTTTAAAAGATTTATTTTATTGTTTTGAGAGAAGGCGAGAAAGAGAAAGAGAGAAGGAGGGAGGGCCCAGAGCAGTCTCCATAGTTGCACATCATTAGATGTGATGTGGTTTCATTCCACACAGGTGGACATAGGGCCATGCAGGGCAGGAACCAAACTAAGGACTTCCCATATGGGAGGTGAGAACTTTCGCCACTGAGCCAGTCTGGTGGTTACCTGTTGCACCACAGTTCAGCATATGGGTTTGCACAGGCCAGGGTCAGGACTCGAACCCAGGACGTCATGATTGCAAGGCAAGTGCTCAACCACTGAGGTATCCCAACATCCCCAATACAATTTATTATTAAAAGTGGTTTGAACAAGGTTTTCTGTTACTGGCCCCTAAAGTACCAAATAAAGAGCAGAGAGGTTCTGCTGTGAGCAGACAGAAGAAAGAAGACCCAGTAGGAGGTCAGAAGCAGGTATTGTGACTGCATCTGTGTTTGGTGTAGAAAAAAATCAAATCCTGTAGATATGAAGGCCAAGGTCACATTGCCCAATGAGGACCAACTAAGGATTAGATCACAGTACTGTGGGTGTCAGAACTGAGAAGAGAATGGTTTGTGTTGATTCCTAACCCTTTATTGCATGGACAAGGAGACTGAGTCACCAAGAGGGGAAAGGCTTGTTCAAGGTCACAATGTGAGCTCGTGGCTGACACAGAACCAGAGGCCTCCGCTCTCTCTAGTCTCCTCTTCTAATCTCCCTGGGCTGTGCTTTGCCCTGACTCTGCTGTCATGTGGGTGAACAGGCAGCCTTAGGCCAGGTTGGCCACATCCACACAGGTTCTCAGAACCCCCACCTGGGTAGTCTACACCTTAGGGTTCCAGGTGTCCAGGCTCAAAGGGAAAATCCTCTTTATGCATTCTCTTTGTATGTGGTTCACTGGGGAAACAAGGATGGCTACGCAGGACCAGGCAGTTTGGTGTATAGGACAGAGTAGGAGAATTTCTATTGCCGAAGGTAGAACGCTTCTCGTGGAAATCAGCTCATGATGCCTAAGTTACCCCCTTCATTAGCATGGCTCAGTCACAGGAACTGTAATCTGTTCTAAGGGATTGATTGGTCAATTCTGTTGCCATCAGCTAATTGCACTGCCTGACCTGTGCTATCATTTTCTATGTGTCTCATGACAAGACAAAAACTTAGCTGTACACAAACACTTCTCCAAAGAAGTCACACAAATGACCAACAGGCATATGAGAAGATGCTCAACGTCACTAGTCATCAAGGCAATGCAAACCAAAGCCACAATGAGGCATCACCGCACACCTGTTAGGATGACAAATTATCAAAAAAAGATGTTTGCCACAATGTGAAGAATTTGGAACCCTTGTACACTGTTGATGGAAATGTAAAATGTTGGACACCTATGGAAAATAGTATACTCCTCAAAATTAAAAAAAAAAGATGGAACTACCTAGCATATGATCCAGCAATCCCATTCCCGAGTATAGACACAGGAGAATGGAAATCAGGATCTTGAAGAAACATCTGCACTCTCGTGTTCATTTCAGTATCATCCACAACAGCCAAGATACAGAAACAACCCAAACGTTTATCGACAGATAAATGGATAAAGAAATGTAGTATATCCATCCACCGCTTCATATCTATGGAATATTATTCACCTTAAAAAAAAGAACACATCCTACATTTGTCACCACATGCATGGCCCTGGAAGACATTATGCTGAATAAAATAAACCAGTCACAGAAGGACAAATACTGCATGATTCCGCTTCTATGAGGTGACTAGAGGAGTCAGACTTATAGACCCCAAAGGACGGAAAGAGAGGTAAAGAAGAGCTGTTCAATAGGTATAAAGTTACATTTCTACAAGATGAGTAAGCTCTAGAGCAGGGGTTCCCAACCTTTTTATACCCTAGGGCGCATTCTAAAATATCGGTAGGGCGGCGGGCACCAGCTATTTCTAAGGATATTTATTATTGAACAAGAATAAAAAATAATAAACAAAAATAATTTTAAAATAATAAATGTATTGTACAAATTATATACACACAAAGAAACATATATACAAAATGTAATACAAAGTAAATAAAAAACACACGTATAATAAAATCATTTAAAAAAACATAAAAGAAAACATTAAAAAAAACAATCTGTCAGTGTGATCTTTGGCATTGCATTTCATTGGCCAGTGCCTCGTAATTAGGAGAGTATGACGACAACCCTGTTAGCAAACAGTTATTAAGATGCTCATCGGTAAGTCGAGATCTATATCGTGATTTTATTAAATTCATGTTTGAAAACAAAGATTCACATAAATACATTGACCCAAAAAACGATTTGATTTTATATGTCGCATTTTTTAAAAATGGGAACCTTTCTTTGTCGACTATGTTTCATAAGTCCTCTGATATTAAGAATTTTAGCAAAATATCATTCTTAAGGTTCAAAATTTCTAACTCTAGTTCTTCTGCTTTCCCCTGAACAAGGTCTGCAATACATGCGGCTAGTTCTAGTACATTTATTTGTCAAGTAAAAGGATTGATACAGAAGGAGACAATTGGCTCAATATTTGTAAACTGCAGAAATCTCTCTTCAAACTGTTTTTGAAGCACTTGCAGGGTCTCAATAAATAATGACACATTTAATTCATTGCTACTTAGCATTTTCCTTATATATGGGAAGTGCACAAGAGACTTGATATGCAGATGTGATATCAACAAAGTCAATTTCGCTTTAAATGCGTTTACAGAGCCTATCATTTCAGCTATATTTTTGTCTTTTCCCTGCAACTCCAAATTGAAAGAATCTAATTTTTCCATGGTGTCAGCAAGAAAACCCAAATCCACCAGCCAGCAAGAGTCTGTTAATTCATCATCATTTTCATTTTTATCATGTATAAATGTTTTTATTTCTTCAATTAAGTTCACAAATGTTGTAAGAACTTTACCTTTACTGAGCCAACATACTTCAGTATGCAGGATGAGATCGTGTTCTTTATCTTCAGTATCTTCTAACAGGGCCTTGAAAAGTCGGTGTTGCAATGGAGCTGCTCGAATAGAGTTGATTCTCTTTGTGACTATTTTCATAGCATGTTCAAAGGGCAGTATTTTACAACACAAAGCTTCCTGATGGATAATACAGTGGTAGGACATAAAGTTTGAAAATGATTCATCTTTCTTGCAAAGGGCAATAAATCCTTTGTTTATACCAACCATTGCTGGTGCCCCATCGGTAGTTATCGCAGACAACTTATGCAAAGGCATGTTTATCGACCTGGCATATGTTCTGAAAGTTTTATAAATATCCTCACCTCTCGTCTGTCCTTTCATTGGTAATATTTGCAACAGCTCCTCTTTTACTGTGCAGTTACTAAATACCATTCTCACCATAACTGCCAACTGTGCGGTGTCTGATATATCTGTTGACTCGTCAAATTGCAGAGAAAAGCAGTCACACATTTCCAAGTCAGTCTTTAACTGAGTTTGCAAGTCTTTTGAAATTGCGTGTATTCTTCTTGTGACTGTGTTATTTGACAACTGTAGGTCTTGTATCGCCGACATAATCTCATGCTTGTTAGAATATTCCTCAAACAAACCATCGGCAGCAGTCAGAAATGCTTCTTTTAACAATTCACCGTCCTGGAAAGGTTTTTTCTTCTTTGCGAGCATGTGAGAAATTTTGAAAGAAGCAATGGTTGCCTTTTTAGATTTTTCCACATGTCTAGTGAAAACAGTCTGTTGAGTAGTTAAACTTCATTTTAGTTGATTTACTTTTTTCTTTCTTACTTCAGATTTAAGTGGATAATTCATATCAAAAGTGGTATGACTTGTCTGAAAGTGGCGTTCAACATTATGTTTTTTCGGCACTGCAATACTATTGCCACACAACAGGCAAACACATTTACCTTTTAAATTAATGAAACAATATGATGCCTCCCAGTCTGTGTTAAAATCATAGGTTCATTTTCTCTTATTTGGTCCACTCATTTTAGGACTAAAAAAATTAAAATAAAAATAGTTATAGAACTACAATATCATATCCAATTGCCACCATAATAATAGATTACCTACCTCGCTTTTAGTTCATTTAAAATCGAATCTATCAAAACACTGTGATCCTAGCTAACCATCACGACCCCATCAGTCCAGCAACCGCAATCAGAATGGCAACTTGGCGCCTCCCGGTTGGGTGGAGGAGAGTTTAAAGAGCGCAGCGGCTACACAAGACGCGACGTGTACAAAGGCGAAAGCTAGGGACAAACTTATACATACGAGATCGCAAACATACCAACGAATATAATAAACCTGTGTAGATACTCCAACAATATTTTAAAATTCTAACAAATGTATAAAAATACATTATAGTTTTACTTAGTGTTTATGAAAAACTTCTGATGCAGTCACATAATGGTGGGCGCACACAAATCGGGCCGCGGGCGCCATGGCGCCTGTGGGCACGGGGTTGGGAATCCCTGCTCTAGAGATCTGTACAGCATACCGCCTGTAGATGACAATATGGTATTGTGTACTTAAAGGTGTGTTAACAAGCTAGATCTCATGTTGTGTTCTTAACACACACACACACACACACACAAGGCAAGGGACACAAAGAAGCTTTTGGAGGTGATGGATATATTTATAACCTTGATTGTGGTGATGATAGCAGGGTGTCTCACATGTCCAACATCATCAATTATGCGCAGTGTTTTGATATGCTCTTCATACTTCAATAAAGTTGGAAAGAAGAAAATAAATATAAAATGAGCTACACACACAATGTAGCCATTTCTGTTGTGGATTTGCATGCCCCTGCTTAGATCTTGTAAACACTTGGTTGCTGCTTTTCTAGACAATGAGATAGTGTGGGAACCTGCCTGCCCTGCCCACCAGCCACAAACGGTCACTTCACTCTTAGTAAGATTACCTCCTATAGCTCTTCTGCCTACAGTAACGTTCTTCTGCCTACAATAACTTTTGTTTTACGATTATGCCACAGTGTAATCTTTTTGAAGACATCAATCACAAGTGACAATTAAGGATTCAATTTAAGATAAAATTCAACTCTATGTGGTATTGCCAAGTTCAATAACTCAAATGAGGTAACAACTCCTGACAGGCAGGGCGACGTTTTAACAGAAGACAACTCATTTTTAAAATCAGTTGTGAGCTGCAACCCGATTTCAGGCCCATCGGCACTTGAAAAGATGTGGCCTTATAATTGAGGATCCACAGTGTAATAGCTGTCACATAGAATTTACTAACGCTCACATTTTAGTAAGTTCTATATTAAATCTCATACTATGGGGGCACCTCAATGGTTTTCTGACTGCCTCTTTCTAACAGTCAGAGGAAAGAACCCTTTCAGGTATTATTAGAATCCACTAGACTCCCAGCTCCACCAGACCATGATGGGGGCAGGCTCTGTCCCAGTACAAAGTCAGCCACATAACTAGGGATCAATCACTTCTGATTGATCGGTGAATGACCTCCCGGACTATTGTCATCAGAAATCTATAGTCAACAACAGTCAGAATAGCTTTTCCCCAAAACAACAGCATTTGAGCTTGGCCCTTCTTGAAAGATGGGGGAGGTGGTATGTCAGCTGCCTCCCCCATCTCACCAACCCCTGGCCCCCCCAACCTCTGCCCCCACCACCACCTCCCCCTACCTTCCCACTCCCGGCCAAGGCTGCTGTAACAGAAAACCACCAACTGGGTGGCTTGAAGACAACAGAAACTTCTTTTTCACCATTCTGGGGGCTGGAGATCTGAGGTTAGGGTGCTAGCCTGGTTGGGTTTTGGTGAGGGCTCTCTTCTGGGTTGCAAACAGCCGGCTTCTTGTAAAAATTATATTCATGAGGGGTAGAGAGAGAGAGGTCACTCCGCCTTTTCTTGTACCCGAACTAATCTTATTCATGAGGGCACCACCTTCATAACCCGATTACCTCCCAACAGACCCACCTCCTAACCCGTCACTTCAGGATTAGGGTTTTCAACACCTGGATTTGGGTGGGGACAAGCATTCAGTTCCTGTCAGTCAGACAATGGAGGGTGGTCAGCAGTGGAAGGAAGGTGCTGGGAGAGGGTGGCGTTCTAGGTGGAAGAGACAGCAGTGTGAGCAAAGCTGGAAGGTGAGGGCAGGTCCAGGAAGGCTGCCCGGTGAGGTGGGTTCTTGCTGTGACAAGGATGTGATGGGAGCCCATAAGAAGTCAGCGCTCAGGAGGCCAGTGGTGGGTGAGCAGGGCATTCCTGGCCTTCACTGCCAGGCTCTCGAATTACAAATTGTTCCAACCCCGTTTGACAGAAGTTAGAGAGTTACAAAGTACTTGACCTTTATCTTCTGCCACTTAAAAAACGCTTTTCAGCAATCAGGTCAGCATCAGCACTTGAACCCAAATGATGAACCCTTTACATTTCAAAGTAGCCGGCTGGGATAGCACTTCCAACTTTAAGTAGAAATCTGACATCTCCTGCTAAACAAACTCCAGGTCAAGACAGAGCTCCTCCTGGGCTGCCCTTTCTAGCCTTCATGCCTCACCGTGAGGTGATCGCCTAAACAGCCTCCCTTGCAGATTTTTGAAAACCTCCCGATTCTTACAGTTCCAAAGCGTGTATGTTCTAATAAGAGCTATAACAGAAGGATGAAATGGCTGGGCTACTTGGCAGAATAGATCTCAGTTGTTAGAATAAAACTTCTTCCAATCCTTTCAGTTAAGAATGGTGTTATGGAGTTGTGTCCCCCAAAAGATCTGTTTAATCTCCTGGTACCAGTGAATGTGACCTTATTTGGAAATAGGGTCTGTGTGGATGCAACCAAGGTAAGATGAGGCCAGACTGGATTACGGAGGGTGTCTTATAAGAAAAGGGAAATTTGCACCCAGAGACCCAGACACAGGAGAGAAGGTGTGTGAAAGCAGAGATTGGAGTGATGTGTCTATAAGCCGAGCAGCACCAGAAAGCTAAGAAAAAGACATGGAGCAGTCTCCGAGAGCCTCCAGAAGGGACCAACCCTGCCCACTCCTTGATCTTGAACTTCTGGAGAGAAAACATGCCTGCTGTTTCAATCCATCCATTGTGTGGTCATTTGTTCCAGCAACCATAGGAAACTACTGCAAGTGGGGACATTCAGAAAGGGTGACTTGCCTGATACCCTGAAGCTAGTTTGTCACGACCCCCAGTGTAGACCCACATTGTGATGTCCCAATCACTTGGCCAACTCAAATGTAAGCACATGCGCACTTTGCATCTCACGCTTTTCCCCCCCTATGCTCGAAAGGAGGGGCAGGCGAAAGTGGAATTGCTGAGGCTGATGCCCAGTTGTCTAGAAAAGGACATTCTTCCCTCCAAATCCCTACGCTTGTCCTACTTGTGTAATGAATTTCTGTCACATCCTAGCAGTGTTCTCATAGCTGTAGACTTGACCACGTTTTGTGGGCCCAAACACAGGTCAGTGTGTTCTGTTTGCTCCTCACCCATCCTGTTCCCATTCAGCAAGGTCATGAAAAGAATGATAAAGAGAAAAATCAATGTGCACTTGAGTTGTTTTTTAAGAAATGAGTTAATAAATGTGAGGAAATCCTGCCCTACATATTAGCACAACTCCTTATCAGAGCTATTATCTGAAATATTTTCTAACGAATGAATCTGTTTCCAATTACAGGACTATATTTAGCATTTCAGGGACTTCTCTGAACAGTGACATTTAGGATAAGCTCCCTTGATCAAATTTTCCTGAGCTTTTTCAGAAGACTTAAAACATCAAATCCAGAACACCAATATGAAGAGGAAACTCAAACCAGGTTTCTGGGATCTTCAAACCATGAACCCAAGATGCTGGAAAGGGGCCATAAGTGGGGTTGGGGGCAGCAGGAAGGAAAGGCAGGGCCCTGGAGTGGAAGAAGGTGGGAGTCAGAATCAGACGTCTGTGAACTTGAATCCTGGCTCTACTATGTGCCACATACATATGTAGCCCCTGAAAACTGAGTACCTCTCTGAGCCTCATTTTTTTTTCCCCCTTGCAAAATGGCCAGCTTTTTGTTGTTGTTTGTTTTTGTTTTGTTTTTTAATTGAACTGGAGGCCTCACCCCATTCGGGAAGCACACTCCAGTTCAGCATATGGGTCCGCACAGGCCAGGGCCGGGATTCGATCCTCGGTCCCCAGGGCTTCAAAGCGAGCGCTTAACCCACTGAGCCATCCCGGCTTTCTGATTGTTTGTTTGTTCTTGTTTTTTTAACTGAACTGGAGGCACACCCCAGTTCAGCATGTGAGGCCACCTGGGCCGGAGCTGGTATTCTATCCTTGGTCCCCGGGGCTTCAAAGCGAGCGCTTAACCCGCTGAGCCATCCCAGCTTTCCCCAAGCAAAGTGGCCAGTTTTGGTCAGAGCTCCATGGAACAATACACACATTTGGGGTAGTTCTGAGCAGGAAGAAAAAGCTACAGCACTGGAAGAGAGCAATGTACTGGGTTTGGTTAGAAGTCTATCGGGTGTGTCTAGTTAAATGGCTGTAAGATCACGTGATGAGTATGTGTGCACACAGCCTGTACTTCACCCTGAGTGTCTTGGTACCTTGCCCCTTGGCCAGAAAAATGTGCCTAACCTGCTTCTCCCTGGACCTAAATGTGCATTATTTGTCTCTGCAGCTGGTTGGCATCTGCTGGGAATTCCACCTGTCTGCATCACCTCTGTCCCATGCAAGACCCTCCACCCTTGCGACTGTAGCCAGCATGGAGCTGGGAGACAAGGGTGAGTGGGAGTGGTGTGACAATGGAACATGCGTGTCTTCTGCAGGCTCACGCCGGGATGTGGTCTCCGGGCCTGTGCTCCTCGCAGCCACCTGTCAGGGGCCCAGGCTCCCTGAGAACAGCCTATAGGAAGCACGGTGTGTCCTCCACTGGTATTGATTTCAGCCATGAGCCCTGTCACCTTGATAGTACTGACAATTTTGGAAGCTAAAAATCGACTTTGCAGAATTGGAGAGGTTGGAGAGCCCTTCTGGCTTCATTAGTCAGATCCTAATCCAACTCCCCTTTTTAATATTGGTTGATTCTTTTCTTTTTTTTAAAGTTACCCAAAGGGCTACGTTCTTTGCTTAGGTGACATACCTGGCCTGAGGCACAGCTTTGAGTGGGCGCCAGGAGTTCTGTCCCTATTTTTTGCTCCTTCTACTCCACCCAGATCCCTGGGGAAATGACTGCTCATTAGGGTTCCTTCCCACCCTAAGAGTCAAGCGTAGGTGTTAGGAGTATGTCATGGTCCAGTCCCAGCTCTGCCACTTGCCACCTGAATGGTCCCGGGCAAGTCAAGAATCTCCCCATGCCTCAGTTTCCTCATCTGCAAAATAAAGATGATACAGAGTAATACCCATCCAGTAGGGTTGTTGTGAGGGTCAAATACATTAACATACACAAGTAAGTTCTTACTATTGTCTCTGGTATATAATAAGAGCTGTGTAAATACTTGCTATTATATTATCATTGTTGTTATTATATTTTTACAAATTACTAACCATAGTTACAGGAAGTAAACAGTTGTATCATTTAAGGGTCAAGTTAAAATGATTTTTGCCCAGTTTATATAACTCTTCAATGACTGAACAGGTGAATAAATAAACAGATGAATAATTGAATGGGTCAAAATACTGCTGAAGGATAGCTAATGGCTTTGATAATTTTCTACACGACATGTCCATTTAACAGAGAATTCCTTCACCTTAGGGTGTTAATGGTGTGACTTCAGACCCTGTGGTTTCCAGATAGGGTGGACATTTGAGGACAAGGGGATTGCTAGGTCACATCTCCAAATTAAAATAGTCGTCTTAGTCATGAACTTGTCAGGCACCCCCAACCCCTACCCCCCCTATGTTCCAACACAGGCTAATTGAGGCTTTGAGTTGCAGGAGGGAGCCCACCTCTGACTGGCGTGCACTGAAGCTCCTGAGATAGCTTGTCACTCGACCAGGAGCTGGAGCGCAGGAGTGAAAGTTAATGCTACAGAGAGACAGAAATAGATGGCAAAGCTACAATTATCTCTCAATTTAGCATTTTCTTCCCGGTTGGCAGCACCATTAAATCCATACCATTGTAGGATTCCAGTGATAAGGTTGGCCTTGGAAAGGTGTCCATTCTATCACCATCCAGCGAGTACCTACTATGTGCTAGGCGCTGTGCCTGAGGTTGGGAATGCCAAAGTGACCCAGGTGCAGCCCCTCTCTTCTACTGGGTCATGGAAAAGAGCCAAGTGACCCAACATTTCAAAGTGGGCTCTGTGAACTGGATTGTTACCAGTGCAAGAGGGTGGAGAGGGCTCCCTTACAGTGGCCTCTAGGGCTCACAGAAGGCTGCAGGGGAGGAAACATTGGAGCTGGGGTTCAACAGATGAATTAGAAAATCTGGAAGGCCCCCTAGCAGAGGCAACAGCACGTGCAAAGGCACGGGGACATGCAGGGGCTAGCTACAGCAGCAGGGAATGCATGTCAGGGGCAGGTGGGAGATGAAACTTGAACTTGATCCTGCCAGCTGGGGAAGGTCATGATGCAATTAGCATCCCCTCATTTTTTACAGAGAAAGAAAGCAAAGCCTGGAAAAGAAAAGACTTCCTTAGGGCCAAGGGACAAATCCCTGCTGGCGCCAGAACCCAGCTCTCCAAACTCCCTGTTCAATTCTTTTGCATCCCATTCTGTTGCCTCATCTAAACCTAGGAAATAAAGAAATAAAAAAGCATAAAACCAAACTCCATTCAGAGAGAGGCCACACAGATTAAGGAAGTCTGGTTAGGACCATTTGAGAGTGAGTCGCTGTCATACTGGACAGGTCAGAGACTCAGTTTACTCATCTGTAAGTCACAGAAGAATTATATCATATTGTATTATATTGCATCGTATTGTATTGTATTAATTACATTGAATTACATTACATTGCATTAATTATATCATATTACATTATAATTATTATACAAGGGCTGACTGAAAAAAATCCTGCCATTGTCAATGTACCGAGAACAGTGACAGGGTTGGCTGGATACTTTTTGGAGTTTGCATGCAAACGTGGTGAAGATACCCCACATGGTGCTTCATCAGGGAGCATCAGCCATAACCACTGATGGGATAAGACCTTACTGGTGCCATGGAGAAAGGGAATCCCATCTCAGGTCGTAAAATAAATCTGTGGACCTGGGGTGTCTCCTTGGAGATGCCTTCGGGCAAACGCTCAGATGTGTGTGTTCCTGCTCTCCTTCGTCCCACCCAGTTGTCCTCTCTGGGTCACCTGGGAGCCCTTTCCTCCTGCAGACCTCCCGGTGGCATTGGTATTCTAAGCAGCTTCGGTTCTCTGAAGTGGTCGCCCACAAGTTATTCGGGCACTAATTTGCATGTCATGTTTATTGCACTTGGAAATGGCTCTTTGTTTCCAGCACAGCCATTGTGCTGGAGGAGGGACATAGGAGGGTAGATTCTGTCTGAACCTGGGGAAGTAAATGGTCTGAAGCCACGCCCTGAGATGTGTCTGAGCTGAGAACACCTACGTGTCTTTGCAGCTGTGAACACACTTGGCTGAAGGAAGTGGGAGCCAGCTCTGCAGAGCGTGCATTTCAATAGCGCCCTGATTGACTTGCTCTACAGCTCCTTGACCCATATGCTGTTCCCGCATGCGACTACGAATGCTGGGGAGACAGACCGCAGTGTTCATGGGGAAGACTTTTGCTTCTCTGAGTTAGGAGTCTATGGCTGTATTTTTCCTGTCTTTTGCTTCCTTGTCTCTGAAATACCAAGATGCCATGGGTAGGAGTCAGGATTAAGACTGACTCTTGGGCAATCTCTGATGGAGTACTAAGTATGGTCCAGGAGCTTGAAGATGCCCTGCCATCTCTGCTCTGACACTTGTAGCTGTGTGGAGCCTGACTTAGTCACTTACCCACTCTGATTAAAATGTATAACCATATACTGAATCCAGTGAGGAGGGCTGTTGGAGGCACCATGGATTCAGTCCTTAGTCAAGTCAGTAAATATTTACCCCATGCCTGTTATGCAATCATGAAGGCGGGACTGCCATTACTTGATTTCTTAGGTCCCACCCGGCTCTCACATTGATTGGTTTTCAGCTGTCAATGCCTGAGAACCGAATTAGTGTCACCGCGAAGGAGAGAGCTAGAGAACAGAGAGCACATGTGAGAACTTATAAGACAAGGCTGTTTTCAAGAAGGAAAACAGGAAAGCCAAGATTATAGTTGTCACTAGAGGGTGACAGGGCCAACTTTGAGGAGGAGAGGCATAAATCCCACTTAGCCACTCTTCCCAGAGTTCCCTCTAGTGAAGAGAAGGGGAGGAGCTTGAGAGACGGATCCTGGGGAAAGGGCCCATCTCTGTGGTCACGTGGCTGGAGTGAGATGCACCAAGTTCAAGGCTGGCTCTATTACCAGAGGCAGCGTGCTTAGACTGTTCTAAGTTTCAGTGTCCTCAGCTGCACAGGATCACTGTGAAAAGTGTATGATACTATAGAGTGTACAGGCAACACCCTCAGTTCCTGGTACATAGTAGCTCTTGGTTAAATGTGAGCTTCCTCCCCCTCAAGCTGGGAGGCCCATTTATTCAATCTTGCAGGTAAGGAAACTGAGGCTCAGATGGGGAAGGCACTGAGCGTGGAACAAGACTTGGCTGCTGACTGCCCGATTGGGTTCTTCTGTTGACAAGTCCTGTGGGGCAGGCTTATGGGACTCTTGTGCCCATGGGCGAGCACCCCAAAGAGGCCCAAGTCCACAGAATCAACGAGCTACCCCCTCATCCAAAGCTAACAGGCACAGTAGAAACACTGAATAGTTGTTTGGGGTTTGGGGGTGCGTAAGAGGGAGCATGCCTGTGGAGATGACAAGTGGGAGCTGTGTGTTGGGACAGGGTCTAAAGGCAGCCCTAGAAGGGCAGCAGGGAGAGCACCTAGTCCTGAAGATCTGCCCCTTGCCAGCTGCCTTCATGGGGCAAATGTTCCACCAGTGCATGGATCCCTCTTGTACCTGCCTGTCCCGCCTCCTTTCTCTCCTTTTTGATGTCAGCCCCCCTAAATGTCCTTGGGGACCCACCCTTCTTCATTCTTCATCCATGGTTGAGTTTTCTGGATCTGTCTCCATTCACCATCTTCCACTCCAGGGGCGGGTGTAGTACCAGGCCTGGCCGGCCAATCAGAGCACGGCATGCTTCTTTGGCTCTAGTGATTGGTTCAAGGATGAGCACATGACCCAGGCCAGACCAATCAAAGCCAACAAAATGTAGGCGGGTGGCCCACGAGGGGGAAGCGGCCTGGGAAGGAATGCTGATTGACAGGGACCTGGCTTGGGAAACCAAAGATTTGGAGAGGAATCCACGGATCTCCCACCTCTCGGTGGCTCTGGGAGTGGAACGAATCTGCCTTCAGGGAGGATTCCTGCTTTGTTCTAGAAAGTGCCAGATTGACCAGTCAGTCCTTTGGGTCTTGCAGACATAGGGACAGCTTTTACCCAGTGTCCTCAGAGTCGCCGGGACCATCTGAATGCGGTCACTTCACGCCGAGATGCTGTGCGATCTGTGTCCTGGTGTCCGAGGCAGTCTTTACTGTAGGCCGGGGAGCTGCTGGGCTGGGAACTGCACCCGCGACGCGTTGCCCAAAGGCTGGGTTGGTTGTCAGCGGACACAGCCTCCTGGCTCGGGGCCTGGGCGCTCGGGGTCCCTGCCTCCCAGCTCTCCATCCATCCCCCTCTGCCCACTCCTGCTTCCTGCCCCTCTGTCCCGTGAGAACTGATGCTCCTTGATAACCACCCTGCCCGCTGAACTCCTCTGAAATGGCTTCCCTGAGAACCCAAGGTCTCGTCTGATGGACTCTAGTGGGAGAACTGGAGAATTCGGGGTGGGGAGATAAACTCTCTCCAGTGGTGAAAGGCAGGACGCCCCAGCACTGCCCGGTAGGGGGTTGTAAAAGGGGACTGTCTGTAAGGTATCACCCTGCTCCCCTCCAGGTAGCAAGCAGCAGGGCACTGACACATACAGGGCCCTCTCTTAATAATTCCTGTGGGGTGTCCCTGAACCTCAGAAAAGTCTCTGAAATCCGTCAGCCCTTAGTAACTGTGTTTGCGCTGCTTCTGATCCATGTTTGAACCAGAAATCGGAGGTGCGGCTCCCCAGAGAAGTCGTCCCAAGCTGACTGGAGGTTGTGGGGGCAGGGGTGTGGGGGATCAGAGCAGCAGGGAAGCCAGTAACCACAGGGCCCAGGCTGGGGACTAGCCTCCCAGGGTTTTGCCTTGTGGGGTCTCGGACTAAGAAACCGCGGCATGAAGAAGACTGACTTCCCTGAAGGCTGGACTATGGGGTCATTCAAGTGACCTCAGACTTTGGGGAGATGGCTGAGGGCAGTGGGAAGAAAACACAAGCTACCTGGTGTGCGCATGGGGGCAGGGCCTCCCTGGGGAGGGGCCTGCTGTGTGAGGGGAACAGGCAGAGGACCGGATGGTCCATCTCTGTGTCTACTCGGACACAGGGGGGACAGAAGCATCCAAATGGTGAGGGAGAGGTGGGCGGGGGGGGGGGGGCTGGAGAATATTCTGCCCCTGGGCTATCTCCACTGAGCAAGGAGGAACTGGGTTGCCCCAAAGGAAAGGGCAGGGATGGGCCATTCCAGAAGCTAAGTCTTGGCCCAAAGGCTGCAAATCAGGGCAGTGGGGCCCAGACTCAGGCTTCCTGACTGCCCACCCTTCCTAGGACCCCCATGGCCGGAGGCAACCTCTGTGTCACAGTCAGGACAAAGGAGCTTACTGGACGCTGAGGGTTTTCCGTGGAGTCAACTCCAGATTTATCCGGCATGGGGTGGCAGCCTCCCATTAGCCCAGCTGAGTGTCCTCGTTTCCCAGATGGGGACACTGAGATGCAGAGACATATGAGGTCCCCAAGGTCACATGCCTAGCCAAGCACGCCCTCTGCCCCAGCCTGACTGCCCAAAGCCCCTGCTTGCTGTTTCTTCCCACCTCTGAGCAGACCCCAAGCCCATTTTCCAAATCCAGTCATGCCCGTGAGTGATGAGAACTCCGGTCCGGCCTTAATACACTTTTTCTTATTTGGTGCACGTTCCCTCTCTGGGGAGCCAGCAGGCCACCAGGGCTTTCATTGCAAGGGCTACAAGATGAAGAGCCCCAGCGGGGGCCTGCATAGGAAGCGGGGACGCTGAGGGAGGAGCAGGGTCAGAGCTGGGGAATGGTCCCGAGGTGGGGGTCCCACGAGGGGACGGGGGCGTCAGGGCAGGTCGATGGCTGTACCTTCATCTCTAGCTGGGACAGAGGCAGTGATCGCTGAGCTCCAGTTTGCAGGAGGCACAGGGCCAGGGTCCAGCCCATGTAGCATTTCTTCTGTTTTCATCTTCACGGCCACCCAGGCAGCCTCACATAACCGTCTTCTTTTTGGTGATGAGAAGGCTGAGGCTCAGAGAGGCCCACGGCCACACAGTCTGCCTGAAATAAGAATCCCTGCTTTCCTGCTCTTGGGGCTGAAAGCCAGGCCTCAGCCTTCTTGGTCTCACCGTCTCTACCAGCAGCCAGGTGGGTAGGCCAGGAAGGCCCGCTGCTGGCCCCGCCACCTTCAGCTCCCGGGAAAGATTTGCACTTTGACCCAGAAGCTGAACTACTTTCCCCAAGAAAACTCAGTGCCTTAAAAGTCTGGCTGAGTTGGCTCAGTGTCCTGTGTGCAAACTCCACTGGCAGGGATCTTGTAGGACAGGGGATCCAACCTTTTGGCTTCCCTGGGCCGCATTGGAAGTAGAATTGTCTTGGGCCACAAATAACACACACTAACACTAACATTAGCTGATGACCTAAAAAACAAATCTCATAATGTTTTAAGAACGTTGATGAATTTGTGTTGGGCTGCATTCAAAGCCATCTGGGGCCGCATGTGGCCTGTGGCCTATGGGTTGGACAACTTGTTGTAGGGGCAAGGGCTGGATGAAGGAGTTCTAGTAGACAACCCCCCAGGCCTCCAGTGGCAGATGCTGTTAATGTCCTCATTTTACTGAAATGAAACCAAGGGCTGTCATGGTAGAACCAGGCTGTGACTCAGCCTGTATGACAGCAGAGCCTGCTCTAACTACTGCCCTGTGTGGCCTCACCTGGCTCAGTCCTCAGTACAGAGGAGACACACCAGGCATGTTTGATGAGTGACCGAATGACGCCCTGTTGATTGAGAGCTCCTGGAGCTGGAATAGCCTATTGCAAGTGTCTGCACAGCTGGACTCACAGGGAGGTATTCAGTAAGAACAATGGGATGACTCCCAGAGCTGCACAGGTGGACAGATAAGAAAACTGAGGCTCAGGGAGGTTCAGTAACTTACCTGAGGTCACACAGCTAGGAAGTAGCAGATTTGGCCCCACGTCTAAGATGTGAGTTCCCGGGGTCTTTCTCCACCCTGCATGCTTCACTGTCTACAGCTGGAAAATCTAAGCTAAGAGTGTGGGGGACAACGGGAGAAGGGGCAGATATGAGGAAGGGGGCTTGTCTCAGAAAGTGCTGGCTCCGCCCCACGCGGGCAGCCAACCCTCGGAAAGGAGTCTTTAATGACAGATCAACTCCCTCTCACGGGAATGTCTGCTTGGAGATCTCTCTGCCAGAGGCAGCTCCGCATCAGCATGTCTTCCCCAGGCCCAGCGACCTCTCCCGGGTCCCCAGCATGCACTTTGCAAAGGTGGTTTATTGCAATTGACTCCCCGAGGGCCACTTTCTGAGCAGAACACGCAGGCAGCAGCGAGGTGCTTACGTGGAGCTTCTCTTCCATGGGCACGCCTTGGCAGGGGCGGGAAGCCCCTCTGAGTAAGCAGGTCTGGGTGGCCAGGGACTTCTGGCTGCGGTGCTCAGAGCTGCTGCGCCAGGCAGTGGCTGTCCTTGCCTCCCTGGACCCCCTGCGGGACTCAAAGAGGAGTGGCATCCTGGTGGCTTCCTGTCTCCTTCAGCAAAGTTGTTCTACTGTTCAGTAGCATCATGCTTTCTCCTGGGGTCCTTGAACAGAGAGGGAGCTGGAGACATGAATCGTGGCACCAAGAGCCAGGGATCTGAGCATCTGGTATCAGTTGCCTCCTACTAGCTGTGCAATCTATGCACACTCACTCAGTCTCTCTGAGCCTTAATTTCCCCATGTGAAAAATTAAGAACTCTAAGTGCTCTGGGAGCTACGAGGCAGTATCCTAAATAATAATAAAAGTCTCTGTTCTTGGGGACACTGGGCTAGCTCTGGTTGAGTGATTGCCTTGCAGCTGGGAGGTCCAGGGATCAAATCCCACCCCAGCCTGTGCAAACCCCATATGCTGAATTGCAGTGCAACTTGTAACTGCCCAGATGGCGGGGAGGGTTCTTGCCTCCCCTTCAGGAGCCCCCCAGTTTGGTCCCCAACCCTTGCAGCCCAGCATCCACCTGTGTGGAATGAAAGCATGTCACAACTAATGATGTACCATTATGGAGACTGCTCTGGGTCCTCTGCCCTTCTCTCTCTCTCTCTCTCTCTCTCTCTCTCTCATCTTCTCTCAAACAATAAAATAAATCTTTTAAAAAAAATCTATTTTTTTATTTGTCACCTTCTGCATCCTAGGTCCAGGGCTAACAGCTTTATGTACACAGTCTCATGTAATCATTACAAACCCCCATGAGAAATTGTATGATTGATTCACTCTTTCTTTTACAGTTGAGAAAACTGAATCTCAGAGAGATTGAATCCAAGTTACTTATAGTGGCAGCTGGTTAGACATCAGGACATCCACTCAGCATTCATTCCCACCATCTTCCTTCCTAATAGAACCTCATTTTTTTTCCAGGTAACCTGCTGTGACTCTGGGGAAGGCGACCTCATCCCTGGATCTCATTAGCTCTAAGCCAAGCAGCATTGTGGTGTTCAAGGCCAATGCCAGTTGTCGCATCGATCCAGGTGAGCATGCGGCTCATGTGGGGTTGTCCTGTTGCATGGCACGGGGCCCCAGTTTTTGCTGGAAGCCATCGAGTGAGCATGGCGGAGCTGCCTTAGGGGACCCAGCGTTGAGCAGGGAGCTGGAAGAGGCTGGGTCTGCGATGACATTGTTGGGCTGTGGATCAGCCATTCCTGAGGCCCGCCCTCCCTCTAGACTTGCTGTTTCTCAGATTATCGGTGTTCTTATTTTTCAATCCAATTGACACCATTCAAATCATTCTGATGAGTACAGTGAGTACATAGCACAGATGATATATATATGTAGGTCAATCTAACCTCTAAACCCATGCTTTTTCTACTCAGCACCTAAATAATAAAAATTCCTTAATGTCACCCCAATAAATTTAACAAAAAAATATTTCTTGTCTGTTTCATCAGATTATTTAACAACCATTTATTGAATCACTATTAAGTATGCAAATATTTTATATAAAGGAGACTGTTTGATTTTCATCATAGCCCCAGAAGGCAGAATGAATTGAAGTAGTTTTTCCTAAAAAATAGCAAACAAAGATTCAGGAAGGTTAAGTGACAGAGGTTAAGGTCACATAGTTAGTAAGTGGCCCAAAGTAGCTTCCAATACATATATCTCTGAGTCCAGAGCCCATTTTCTTCCCAGCACTGCACACCACTTCCCCCAAACCTCTGACCTCCAAATACCATCTGTCCTGACAGAGATCATCAGCTGTATATTCAGCCCAATTCTAATCCTGGTTTTAACTCTCCCCATCTATACTCTAGAAAGTGCCTAGAACACACCAGGACTTTCCATGAGGTCCTTGTGTTTTTATCCTCAGACCAAGTGAGAAAGGACATCTGAAAATCAGAGGGAGCAGGACACGCTTCTCCCTTTTCGATGCAAAAGGAAGAAGTTCTACCTATACTTTCCTCCCTAGTGGAGGTGTCAGAGGGTGGGGGTGGGGCGCTCCGCCTGATCTCTGGTCCCTGATTCACTTCTTCCCTGGAGGAACTATATTCACCACCACAAATTTATTGAGCATCTACTATGTGCCACATTGAGTTCTCAGTGCTGAGGACAGCCCAATGAAGAAAGTTTAGCTCCCAGGGGCCATTGCTTCTCTGGGGTATTGGTTGGAGCCTGGCATTTGTGGGGCAACATTTTCCAGTTGCATGGGGCTCCTATGAATATTTAGGGGGCTGGTTCTCATGCCTCAGACCCTCATGTTTTGTGTTGTCTCATCATGCCATTTACCAGCAGGG
Source organism: Craseonycteris thonglongyai (assembly GCA_004027555.1). Lineage (NCBI taxonomy): Eukaryota > Metazoa > Chordata > Mammalia > Chiroptera > Craseonycteridae > Craseonycteris > Craseonycteris thonglongyai. Next base: position 36,233 of record PVKE010012257.1, read on the forward strand.
CATCTCAGAGGCTAATGGAGGCTGGAAAACTGCTACATATTTTTGGAGATACTTAAAAAATTAAGTTCTATAACATAACCACCAAACTTATGCCATATCTTGAATGTATACATTTAACAAACCAATCCCTTAAAGGTTAAAGATAAAATGGTGTACAGTTGGAGACTGGAGGGAGAAGAAGAAACCTCTTCAAAGCCTGCCATTTTGAAGCCGGTTTAATATTTGTTTCCAGGATTGCCCATGGATGCGACGAAGTGGGAGGGCTGCAGCTTCCGGGATCCGGCTCGGAGGCACCTTCCTTGGGGTGGACAGCCTTGTCCCACTCGCAGTGCATGCAAACACTGTGCAGGTGGTTTGGGCTTCCAGAACACGTCCACGTGTCTGATGTTTCATTTACTCCCTACAAGCACCCCAACAGATGCTATGAGGCCCATCTGGCTGGCAGGACCCAGGTGGCTTCCTCCATCACGAGGCTCTGCCGGAAACTTCCAGAAGGCGCCAGGCTAGTGACCTTCCTGCTCGCCTCCCCGCACCTGCTTCCCCGAGGCCAGGCATGGTGGCATCACGCCATTCACACAGGAGCAGACAGCACTGGACAGCGTATGACCCACACGAGGCAGCCGAGCTGGCTGTGACCCAGGTCTGCTGAACACTAGTGGCCCCGATGTCTGAGATGGGCCATCTGCAGTTGCAGATCTTCAAGCTGCGTGCAGAACTGCTGTTTGCACGAGTCCTGCTGGGGGCACAGCAACTCGCGAGGTGGAGACCCCACTGGGTGTGTCCCGAGTGGGCGTGGCTTCCTCAGCCTAACCTGCAGAGATGCCCTTGGCAAACTGGCTGCCTGTGTTGTCGAAGGAGGAGCCATCCAATGAGGGTGGCCACGGCCCCAGGGATGACCAGAGGGCAGGATTTAAACTCCCACGACTGCAGCAGCAATTTCCCCCATTCCTTGTCATACACAAAGGTTTTCAGTCCCTCTTCAGAGTTTGGGAGCACCCTCAAATACCTCTGTGACAGCAGGTACCCCACGAATGTAACCTCCACCAGGGCAGGAGTCTTATGTTTTGTTCGCTCTTATATCCTCAGAGCCTAGACAGTGATACTCACCAAATATTTGCTGAATCCATGTATGAATTAATGCAGGAATCCATGAACGAATGCGATGTGCTGTTATTACGGTCCCCTGAGTTTCTCCCCGTTGACTGAGCTCCATCTCATTTGTTCCATGAGTCTCTAGATGACAGGGAGAAAGAGGTTTCTTTTCAGCATCTGTGACCAAAAGGGACAAGTTTTGACAGACAATGAGCTAACAGTGACAACATGAGCCAGGTGTGCTCACCAAAATAATACAAAAGCTTCTTTTTTTTTTTTTAAACCTGCATCTTAGCTGGCGGCAACTGCTTTCACAGGAGCACAGAAAACAAAGGTTTGACACCAGCAATTCTACAGGAGCAGTGTGTCTCCGGGTGGCAGAAACGATAGAGATTAAATGTCACGGGGAATATGGGGCTGAGGGAGGCTGCCTGGCCCTCCATCTGGGTTACAGGTGAGCAAACGGAGATGGAAGGAGCCGCAGAACTGTCATGCTGTGGTCCGTCTGCTCTTCGTAGTGGGATGTCCCCTGCTTCCTATTTGACCCCAGCATATAGAAAGTGGAACGCTGAGGCAGGAAGGGCCCTCCGAGACTGTTCAGCCCCCATGTGCTGTCACAAAGATGCAAACGGGAGGGGGAGCAATGAGGTGATAAACAAAGAGACGCGTGGGAAGCGGAGTGTGTCCGGATCCAGGCAGGCGGGTGAAGGGGCCACGTTACATCACGGAGCTGGGAAGCCTTGTTACCTGGTGACATTTCAGCAAGCTCTGAATAACAAGAGGAGCCAGCTAGGAGGGTCTGCGGGAAGAGCACTCAGGGTGGAGTACACTCTAAGTGTGAAGATCTTGGAGTCACATCAGGTACAATGTCGGAGAAAACAGGGCGAGATGGAAATGCCAACCAGAAACTCTGGCAGGGTGCCTGTCTTAGGTCAGCTTAGAAGCCTGAGAGGGAGATCCTTGCATGAGGAATTTAAAGAGCGCGTATTCTCAGGAGAAACCTGTAAGGAGCAAGGACTGGGGAAGTGGGAAAAGCTGGGCAGAGAAGTGGTTTGGGGATGTCTAGCCTCAACCGATTTGCAGGGTGCTCTGGAGCTTGATTTGTATCACAGAGACTGTCCTGGCGGGGGGTGGGAGACAGGCAGTTATACTCCACACCAGTCAGTCACTGGCCATGGGTCATCCCGAGGGAGCTGGGCCCTGTGGTCCAGACATTTCGGGGCAAAGCAGCTCCCAGCAGCTGAGGGCCACCCCCCAGGAAGGATGCAAGTGTATGCAGTTAGCAGTCACCGCCCACAAGACCTGGGGAATAGGTGCAACAGCTCTTTAAAGAAATCTGG
>PVKE010012258.1:0-38658 GCA_004027555.1 Craseonycteris thonglongyai
CAAGGAGTGGCTGGAAAGTAATCTGGCTCGTGTTATTTCTCGTCCCCTTTCCCAGCAGCAGAATGGCTTAAAAAGAGCCCCACTTGGCCGTCATGAAAAGGTTTGAAGAAAGAGCACAGGCGCATCACTTTTCCACTAATCCAGCTTCCCAGTAACTTTAACCACATTAAGTACAAAATTCATTCTAAGTAGTATGCTCAAAATCAGCTCCTACTCTCCACGCCCCAGATTCAAACCATTAAAACTTAAGGGTCCACTTAAACCAGGCTTATGCTATTAAGAAGTTCTTACAAAGCTGAAAAATCACTAAATTCATGATATATTCTGGGGAGCCAGGACTAGTTCCATTCTTGGATGGAATTGGCAAGTTTTCTCATCGTCTCACAAGTTTCTATTTCTGCCTTTCTATTTCTTCTTTGGGAGTAGTAATATTAGCTACCTATATTGAATGCTTACAAGGTGCCTGTCACTGTGCCAAGAATTTTATGTTCATTATTTCATACAACAGCTGATTAGCAATAACCCTGTGAAGCAGATAGTATCCTGATTTTACAGGTAGGAAAACTAGTAAATGGTCAAACTGAAGTTCAAGCACTTAGGAAAATGACTCTGAATCTGTCCCCAGCTACATATCTCCCTCCCCCTGGCTGCCCTTCCCACTCCACTCTGCTCATCCAAACTCAGTGAAGGCCCAGCTTAAGTCCTATGTACTCTGGTGAACACCCGCCTTCCTACACTGATTTCATCTTAGAACCAGTAAAGCATTTATTTATTGAACTCCGAAGAACAGCGTAACAGTAAAACATGAAGTGGTAGAGATTTCACAGCCTAATTAATCAGCGTTGAAGTATACTGAGTGCTTACTATGTACAAAAAAATTGTTCTAAGAATTATATATGGGTTAACTGATTTCATTCTCACAACAAAACTATGAGGTCAGAACAATTATTTCTACTTTATAGATGTGCAAACTGAGGCAGAGAGAGGTTACATAACTTTCCTAAGGGCACAGGAGTTAGTATTTGTGAACATGTAGAACAATACCTGGTACACAGATTATTTAAGTGTTACCTATCATTACTATTTCACTCTACTGTCTCCCCCAAAAGATTCATCTTCCCAGGAAGAAAAGAATAAATCTTCAATGAGCCAGATGCTGGGTTAGAATGTTTCATAGTTGTCATTTAGTTGCATTCATTCAACAAATACTTATTGAGCACTTACCTTGTGTCAGGTACTGTTCCAGGCATCAGGATACAGCAGAGAAATAAAACAAAGAGCCTCATCATGATAGTCCTGTCAACGGGGTTTATTAGTGCTATTATTATAACTGATAAAACTGAGGCTCATGCCACCCAGTTGAAGGCTTAGGGCTTAAGTATAAACCTCTCAAACTTAAAGTTCTGGCTTTTTTCGAAGAACAGATAATGCTACTTCTACATGTGATATTCCAGCTATAACCTGTTCTCCCCCATGGGACACAATGCATGTAGGAAGCTGTTATTTCTCTTTCTCATACTTTAGTTTACAATTTCCCAATATCATCATAATCAACATCCCAAAACAGTGTTTATGGAATATATGAGGGCTGTCTGGAAAGTACCCAGCCATGTAATATGAAAGATAGAAGCATTTACAGCTGGATTTCTTACGGACAACCCTCGTATGTCTGTTATGTCGTTGGTGAGGCTGCTCCCTTCTATCCGCCACCTCCTACCCCCTACCCCCTGGCCCCCCCTTACAGGGAGTCTTCAAGCAACTGAACTATTTAGGGATTGATTTGCTCTTGCTGAGGGCACTGGGTAGGGGTAGGATGGGCCTTGAGTTCCAGTTGGTCTACCTTCTCCTAGAGTCCCTGATAAAGCCCCAAAGAATTCTACTGCTTCACAGAACACAAAGGAAACCACATGACCAAGAGAAACGCTGCTTTCGGAATCTGAAAACCTATTTTATTAACATCTTTCATTATTTATTTAACCGATATCCATGTATCACTTACTATGTGCCAGAATGCTGTTCAAGGCATCTGACAAATATGAACCCCTCTTTGGTCTCCATTTGGGTCCCAATTTATCACTTACAAGTTGTATGATTCTGGTCAAGTCAGTTCACTTCTCTGAGCCTCAGTCTCTTTACCTGGTAAACGACCATAATAAATTCTCACATATTACAGGAATCAAATGAAATGTACCAATGCCTTGGAAACTGACCAATGTTAGTTACTGTCATTTTGGTAATGGTTGCTCTACGAAGGAGTTGGACGTTGCTCCTCCTGGGATCTCTGAAGCAGGAGGGCACATTGACAAGCCTGAGCTCCAGATACTGGGTGATAGAAACTACACCTCAGGTTTCCAAAGAGCATGACACAGTAAGACACCCGTTATAGTTAGTCTACAGTGTGCGTGTGTGTGTGTGTGTGTGTGTGTGTGTGTACTACAATAAACCCAGTCAGTCAATGTCGACTCTACAGGAGACTTTTGCTATGGTCCCTTCCCTGTTCCCTTATCAAAATTGTACTCACATTTTAGGTCTCAGCTTAGATATTGTTTCTTCTGGGTAGCCCTCTTGATTCCCAACACCAATGGAAGTGATTTTTTTTTTTTCTTGTGTGCTCCTATAGCATTTTATAGTTTCCAGCCCGTTTTCTTCATAATTTGCTTGTATGGCTTCTCAACCAGCTCAAAAGCTTTGTGAGGAACTAAGTCACACCTATCCTTTTCAGCACTGTATTCTCAGAATTTAATAGATATCCTGGCAATTAGCAGAACCTCAGAAAAAAATTGTGAGAAAAAGTGATTCTGTATCTGCACTAAAGAGGTAGGAGAGCCCTCATATATTTATAAAAGACATGTAGAAAGGTGCTATGCTAGGAATATGACTCTCTACTTATTATCATAAAACATACAGTGGGGGTAGCTGGGATGGCTCAGTGGGTTAAGTGCTCACTTTGCAGTCCCGGGGACCAAGGATCGAATCCAGGCCTCAGCCCATGCAGACCCACATGCTGAATTGGAGTGTGCTTCCCATGCGGAAGGCCCCCCAGTTCAGTTCTTGCCCTCTGATTTGGCCCCTGGCTCTAGGGGGTGTGCCTCCCTTGCAGGAGGCCTCAGCCCAGTTGCTGCCCCTGCCCACCTGTATGAAACAAAACCATATAGAAAACTGATGATGTACCACTATGGAGACTGCTCTGGGCCCTCCCCCTTCTCTCTGTTTCTCTCTATCTCTCTGTCTCTGTCAAAAACAATAAAATAAATCTTAAAAAGAAATAATAATAAAATAAAACATACAGTGATCATGTGCTCATAAGGTGACTCTGAGACCCACCCAACATCCAAGGTTACACTGCAAGGGCTCAAAATATCTGTTCCTGTGATTCCTAGATAACTTTTGCCCACTAATCTATTAAAGGTCCTCACATGACAACTTAACCTTGGTGATGTGTATCTACAATGAAGGCTTAAGTCTGCTTCTGGGAGTTGAGCTCAGGTGTGACAGGTACCCTCTTTTAAGAACTCAGCCTTTGAAGACTAACTTAGAAGAGACTGGAAGGGAAACCAAGCGGTCTTGTAGTGTTGAACTTGTTTTGGGTGTTCAAGTATCCTTGTCAGTTTCAGAAGGGTCAGTGAGCATTCTAGCCACTGAAAAATGTCAGACATTGCAAGGAGATGAAATGGTATTGAGAGTGAAATGAAATGTCATCCACAGTGAAATGAAATGTCTGGGAAAGGGAAAAGGAGACAGACAAGGATGACAGAGTGAACAGTCATGGGCAGACAGCCGTTTAGCATAAGTTAATTTACCAGCCAGTTCAATCCAAAGGGTTACTTACATATGGCTTACACTATGATATATTACGATGGTGGGCAGGGAGGGGATTTAAGAAAGGCCAGTTCCAAGGACATAGTGAATATTTTATGTATGAACTGCAGAAACACAAGGAAAACCAAGAAGAAATAGTATTTTTCATCTTTTGTGGATGCTTGCCAGCCTTGTGTCTGTGCCAGAGCCTTCTCTCAATGCAGGGCTCAAGCAGTTTGATGCACCAAGTTAAACTGTGTATCTCCATGAAAGAGGACAAGAGATAACATGGGAATCAGCCAGAAATCCGTACATACCTGCACCTACACATGCAAGTGCATGGTTAACTTTCCATAAGTGTCAATTAGAAACCAAGTCAGCCATGTTACATCTATATATTTCTCAGAATATGACTTTTTACTGGACATTGATAAATAAGGGCCCTGATTATAATTAAAAAAACATTTAAAATACAGTGAATACGACCATGGTTTCCAAAAGCTTGAACTATTCTGAAAGACTAGAATCTGGGGGTGGAGCCCAGGTACCTGTAAGAAGCTGCTACTTAGGGATTCCTCGGAGCTAGGGCTGGGTAGCTGAAGGCCATGGGGCCTCAGCTCAGAGCCCACAGGGTTTATAAGGATAGATGCCCTGATCTGTGAAAACTTCCCCAGCCCAGTGCCATTCCACTGTACAGCATTTGGGAACCACTCTCCTATAGGATATAGATAAGAGTAAAGTTTGCTTTTATTATCAACAATCACATAGTTAGTGATAGTAAGAATAAAAGTTAATCACAATGAGTAAATAAATTTCCTGTCTTATAAATGCACAATCTCCTCCTTTTGTTCATTTTCTATATGATTTACACATTGTAGTGGGTTAATTAATGTCACCCCATATTCTACCTAGAACCTCAGAATGTGAACTTATGTGGAAACAGGGTCTTTGCAGATGTAATTAGTTAAGAAGCTAGAGAGGTAATAATCCTGGATTTAGGGCAGATCCTAAATCATGCCTTTCTAACCTGTGGCCCATGGGCTGCATATGGCTCAGGATGGCTTTGAATGTGGCCCAACACAAATCTGTAAACTTTCTTAAAACATTATGAGGTTTTCTTGTGATTTTTTTAGCTCATCAGCTATGGTTAGTGTTAGTTTATTTTATGTGTGGCCCCAGACAAGTCTTCTTTCAATGTGGTCCAGGGAAGTCAAAAGATTGGACATCTCTGCCCTAAATGCAATGGTTAGTGTTTTTATAAAATGAGGAAAAGACATAAAGAAACACACAGGAAAGAAGGCCACGTGAAGACAGGCAGAGACTGAAGGTATGCTGCCACAAGCCATGGAAGCTGAAAGAAACAAGAAAGGATCATCCCTGAGAGCCTTCAAAAAGAACATAGTTCTGCTGACACCTTGATTTTGGACTTCTGACCCCCAGCACTGAGAGAATAAATTTTTTGTTTGTTTGTTTTAAGTCACCAAGTTACAGCAGCCCTGGGAAAGGAATACAAGCTTCTTTGGCTTTTTATGACTCAATCAATTCTTCTGCTATATCCTTTGCAAGAATAGAGGTCATTAAACCCAACAAGAAATTCTTTACAGAATCTCTTTGTTGACTAATTAGCACTTCTCAAACTCCTTTCTAGTTTTCAGTCTCCATCTTTCATCATCTTGACTTCTCACCCTGTGCCATTTATCCTGTTTTTACTTCTGTTTGCTTCCCTGCCCTGAGAGGCACGAACAGGAGTGTGTTTGTGCAGACAAGTGGGTGCCTCATCTGCTGCCCTTTTTTCCCCCCATGTGATGCCCAAGGAAACTCGGAACTAACTCAGTGGGTTTATATATGGAAAAAGCCCTTATACTCAGATCTTTTCTAAGACAGTCATGCTTTTATTATTCATCTTCTTACATCAGCATACAGGTATTTGCCCTTGATATTTATAACTACTGGCCCATTTCAGAGATTCTTTTTTATAGAAACAATGTCTCCTTGTTCGGTAACCCTTCCCTGGCTCCTGCATGTCTGCTCTGGAGCTATAGTAAACCCCTACTGAATTCGAGGCTGACAGCAGGCTCTTCCTGCCCTTTTTCAAACAGCCCGCATCACAACTTGGTCAAGAAAGTACACACATTATTTACTGAGTGCCAGGTAAAGGCCTGGCACTGTATCGGAGGGATTCACGAATATGTCTCATCATGTGTCCACCAAACAGAACAAAGAGAAATCCCTTAGTCTTCATTTCCAGCCTGTTGACTCCCCCACCCCTCAGATGCTGGTTCTCTGTCCTCTAAGCCCCTCAACCCCCACCCCGGCACCACTACCACACCACAGACGGGGCTGTTTCCTTGTTCAGACACCTAAACTTTCTTCAGCTAAAAATAAAAGGGAAAATACATTCTCTGCTGTTTCTGAGCCCTATTTTTGTCTTTTGGGTAAGATTGCAGAAGTGAAGTGAAACCAACTGTGCAGGCAGACACACTGTAAAGTCCCCTGTTCTGGGCTGCCCTCTGCCCTCTGCCCTCTGCCCTCTGCACTCTGGTTCCCTGTACTACCCCTGCACCCTGCTCCTGTCTCCCCTGCCAGGGTTGAGCCAAACCATCACTGGAGCAGGGGCCCCTGGAGCTGCTGGGCTCTAGGGAGACCTGGAGGGCTTACAGCGGAGGGGCCCAGGCAGCAGGAGTGATGGGGGTTCTTGGGGCGTCTGAGGCAGCAAGCCATTGCCAAACTGTACAGAAAAACTTACCGTTCTAACGTCCAGTGTGGCCATACTGGCCTACCTCCCTGTGTGATCAGCTCTGAATGAATAAACCTCACTGAGACCCAGATGTCTTGGGTGTCAAAGGACTCATGTTTGTCCTGCCTACCTTGCAGCATTATAGGGGGTCATTGTCTGTAATGAATACGTTCTGTTTATTAGCAGAATTTTGATGGCTTTTCCATAAACTTTGCCTTTATGCTCACCAGGACTACTGTACAGCCTTCAACAATTTATTTACCCTATCTGTGCTTCTTTCCTCCTGGATGAAATAAGAGCTAAAAGTAGCCCCCACCCCACCAAGTGGTGATGAAGATGGCATGAGTTGGGTGGTTGAGCAGTGCCTGATGCCATAAACAGAATGGGGCACTGATTTGGCCTCCACCTAAGTCCTGTAAGTTGAAGGAGAGCCTCTGTGTTCCAGTTAGGAAAATGAAAGCCCTGAGGATGACCAGAAAGGGAGTACTTCTGTTTTGTTTTCTTTGCCAGATATTCTTATTCGCAGACTCATAGCAACCAGAACAAACAGAAAAGGCAGACAGGATTATTTTTCAACTCATTTATGCCTTCTAAAAAAATTATCACTGATTTTCTGAGTCATCAAATACTATGCACCTTCTTTTCTTGACAACCTTGTGGGTTTTTCCCCTCTTCCCCATGAGAACTTGTGCAAATCATTTCACTTCCTGGAGTCTCACTTTCTCTTCTGTTAAACAGGAACAAACACATGAGAATCAGGCAAAATAAGGCATACGGAAGTCCTCTGAAAATGGGAATGTGTAAATATTACGGAGGCTGATGTTTTTCTGATTTATTAATTACCTAAGCACGAACTTCTCTTTAGGATTGGAAATGCTCCCACAAAGTGTATTAAAGCCTCAAGACAGACAACAAGGACTATGGAGATAATTTAAAAGGACAGAGGGATGATGTAACTTGAAGGTGGGTAGACCAGAAAGCTGCAAAGACAGAAAAGGTTAGAAAGGATTATGTCCAACTGTTTTTCTATCTTCACTGATGATGGAACAAAAGAAATGGTCATTGACAGGAGGGATTTAGATGAGATGTGAAGAATTTGTTCTGCTAGGGAGGATTTAAAAAATTAAAATGCATGACTCAGTCTGCATGGAGTTTCTTTTCTGAAGGTCCATGGGTTTGGTAGCTGTTGAGGACATGAGAACTAGCACATGGGGCCAGTTGAGTTTGCTAGGACAGAGTAACTCTGGGTGGGCCACTCTAGGCTGAAAACGTCCCAGACGTTCCCAAACTGTCATGTCCACATCCAACCTTTTCTGGAACAAATTTATATTTTTAGTCTTGGCCCATTCACTGATTCACATGCATCCTAGTTCTAAATTAGCATTCCCATTTTAAAGGTTGGTGCAAGTAGAGGATAAGAGCATAGACTTGGAAGGCCGAAAGCCTGGGTTCTAATCCTGCTTTTGCCTCCTTTCAGCTGTGTCACCTCGGCTAATGAATGGCTGCCATCCCTTGGTTTCCTTATCTGTAAATGAGCATAATAATGGCTCTTACATTAGGGGTGGTTGTTAAGGATACTTGACCCAAAACAAATGCTCAGAAGTGGTAGTAAGTATTATGTCAAAGCAACCTCTTCATGGTTTTGAGGAAGTGCCTCTTCCATTTCGCCCTTGAAGATTTGTCTGTTTTATTAGTTTAGTGTTTTATATGTGTCAACTTTCAAGTCTGTAGTGCATTCTTCTTCATTAAAACAAACAAAAAAAAAATCTGTGCTCCCAGGAAAATACATCTACCTCCTTGTTTACTCTAGTTGCCATTCTCTGAATTTTCTCAAGCTCCATTACATCTGCCTTGAAGGGAAGTGACCTGGAATTGTTCAAGTGATGTCCTCCCTAAAGGCAGAGAGATGAATGAAATCATTTATTATGGTACCCCTAGCAATATGAATCCATGCAGTCACTGTTAGGTTGAGGGAGTTTTCATTTTCAGACTGCCTCATCGGTTAGCAGAGATCTCTTTATAACACTAGAGGTCACTGTTAAAGCAATTTTTCAAAAGCAGAAGCCCTACACCAGCCATGAAATTGAGAAAGGATCTTTGAGAACATGGCAATTGAAAAGATATAATATGGGTAGTCTGAGGGCAACAGCTGAGATTTTTTTATCAAGTTTCCTAAATTGAAGTCCATTTGTAATCTCTTCTTGGTTCTCACCCCTAGAAAACAATTCCATTTTCCCTGTGGTTGTAAGACCTCTACCTGGGACTGGAAAGTCTGCTCTGGCTTGCACTACTGATGCTCAGATCAGCCTTTCCAGCCCTGACACATAAGCCAAACCCACTTCTGTATTTCTGACCATCTTCAACCCTTTCTTACTTGTCAACTCGGCCTTCCCACACAGTAGACTCCAAACCTATTAAACAAGCCTCCACTTCCCAGTCCCTTCTTCCCCTCACCATCACAACCAAATAGACTCCCTTCTGGACTTCCTTCCTGGTGAGGAGACCAGATGTAATCTGCAACGTAAGGCCTTCATTCACCGAGTTCTGTTGATTTTATGTTAATTGTCTTTTGAATATATCTTCTGTAAAATCAGAACAACTACAGTACTAAGCTCATAGTGTTGAATTTAAACAAGATCGTTAGGCAACTGCCAAGAGAGGGCTTGGCCCACATAAGACCACCCCTGTGCTGGATTCCACGGATCTCCCAGCAGCAATCAAAGGAGATGTTCCGGACCTGTCCAGCTCCTGTCAAGAGCTTCAGATTTCCTCACTATCACCTCGGTGACCACCAGGACTAACCCCGTCATGTCCCTATCTTTGTTGATGTCCATCGTCTCTAGACCCAGGACTGAGAGGTCATCTCTCATCCCTGGGAATCGAATCTTCACATGACTGTTCACCCCTTTTCCAACCTCATCTGGCCCCTCTCCCCATCTCCTGAAACCCTTTCACCTGCCCTCTAGAACTTGGCTTAATTGTCAGCAAAATCCTTTCCCTCGGCCTCTCCTCTGAGTGTTCCCTTCACCTCCCTAACTGAAACTTGACTCTGTCCTCTAGGGACACTGCCTCCTCTGCAGCTCTTGGCAGTGACAGCTGGGTTCTCACCCACAGGCCTGGGGGGTGGGGTGGAGCTCCTCTTGCTCTTTCTTGCTGCCTTGACCAGGCTCTCTCAGCTTTCATGATCTTATCAGACTGTAACAGTCAGTCTTCAGTCACCTTTATTACTCTTTGATGATTTTAATGCCTGTCTCACCTTCACTCTCCCCAAATTACTCATGCCTGGAGTCTTAATAATTTCAAGTTACACACAAATGACCTTTCCAGCACCCTGGCCTCTCCTCGCATGCTGTTGTCCTTTACCCTGTCGGCCTCAGCTACTTTATTCCCACGGTGAAATCCTAGGCCTGCACTGTGCAGAGCGGCTTTCTGGGATGAGGGAGATGTTTTACATCTGCTCTGTCCGATAGGGTAGCCCTAGTCCTGTGTGCTCACTGAGCACTTAAAAGGTAACGAGTGCAACGGAGGAACCAAATTTTAAACTTCATTTAATGTTTAACTAATTTAAAAAGGAAGCGTCCATCTGTGCTTGTATTCTCGTGGGCTCTCCTTTTTTTGTAGGTCTAATAACTACCTGTAATAATGAGCCTAAACAATATTTCAAGGTATTGACAATACTTACCATATAATATGAAGATACTACAATTTCTATTGCTGATAACACACAGATAACACATAGCTATTACTACTGTGGTTTGTTGCCTACATTCACAGTGAAAAGAAATACCCATTTTCAGTTAGAGGTTAGTGGAAATAAAATGCAATCTTTTCTCCATACAAGTTCATTGACACCCAAAATTATCCTTGAACACCATGGAGGTCGTCAACCCTGGGTTAAGAACTACTAGCTCCTCCCGTCTTTCACAGGTGAAGATAGCGAGGCCTCCAGGGGGTTAACTGATTTGCCAAGAGTCCCATGGTCTCAGACCAGAACTAGAACACAATCTCCCAGTTCCCAATCCTGTGTGTTTCTTATTGCGGACATCCCATGCAAAGTGATCCACATCGGAACCATCAATTTAGATGATGATGCTTTTAAAGCAGATGTCTGTTTATGGTTAGATGTGTTTAGATTGGTTCGATTTGCCATTTGTATGATGCAAGCTCTGCTGTAATCAGATATGTAATGCCAGTTTTTCTAATCCATAATGGACTGGTTGATACAATCAACTTTCTTTGGTTGTGAGAGAAGCTACGGGAACTTTCAAGTGGTCTGTTTCGGTTTTAGCTGTCTGCCAACAGGCAGTTACCTCTTCACTTGTCAAATGGCTAGACTGATATCAGTTCCTGGAAGGGAATCGCCTCCATTTCTGATATGTCTGTGGACCTGGCATATCTAGATTTATCTGAAGCAAAAGGCCAAGCCTCTTAAGAAGTTTTACCCATGTCAAGGCCAAGCGACTGTTATTCTTTTGTCTAAACAGATGGACTGTTTCCTAAAAAGACTGAAAACTCACTAGCAGAGAGAAACATGGAAACAAGCTGGCATCATTTTTATTTTGTTTCCTTGGCTTTGGAGAATGATATAAAAACCTCTTTAGATTTTTAAGCTTCTAGCTCCTTAGATGCTTCCGATGTTTGCTCTGACATACAAATAATATTTGGTTCATGAGTCCTTATTTACATGACATGACAAGTCCTATTTTTACTGTTTGATATTTGACAACATCAAGGTGTTTTAAGATGAATAAATGTACACATTTTTATAAGGAGGGGCAGCAACCTCACAGGTTTGCCCATAACACATGCGGTGCTGTACTTAAACACCTGCTGTTCTTAAAATATGTTCCACCAGAGCCCTGTGGCATCTATCCAACTCTGATCATTTTATTTGATCTTCCAGACAGTTGTTTTCTTTTTATCATGGTGCAAGAATAGGCCTGTCTGCTCAAAATTAAAAAAAAAAAAAAAAAGTGGCCCTGGATCTCACTGAATTCTGCCAGATCATCAACATTCTCAGCAGGTCAACATAAATCTTCCATTAAGTTGGGCCTGCCCCTGTGTGTTTCCAGATTGAAAGATCATCATAGTAAAATCAGTTGGGGGTGTGGATGGGGGTGGGTTATGCTTCAACTTTAAGAGATGATTCCAGCAGGTTGTGAAGCTCACTAGGGAGCCTTGCGGGCGATGGGAGGTGGGAAGGGGTGGGGGGGGTTTCAGTGGTATTTTAACCCCTGGACCTTTGAATTCCTAGTTTAGGTAAGAGAGGGCTGCTGAGCACACATGATATAACACTTAGCAGCCCTCCTCTGCTCTCCACTCCACAAAATGAAAGGGAGGGTGGGGACCAAACTCGGATTTTATGGAATGATTTGCAGGACATTTCCTCTCTTTAATTCTCTTCTGCCCACCCTAACCATCTCTTCCACAGATGATGGCTTCTAGTAACAGCACCATCCTCTCCCTTTGCTTTCTTTGCTTTGGAAGATCTGAACAGTCTGTGTGATTGACATCACTGATTCCTTCCCTCCTCCTTGGCCAGCAGTGTGTAGGAGAACAAGGGAGGACAGGGACCTGGAGGAGGCGTGCTTAAGTTAATCCATTGTTCTGAGCACTTACTCGTTCGTGGCCACTCAGTCAAGAAGTACTTAAGTTCCTACTGCTGCGGCACTGCTCTAGGTGCTGGGGCACAGTGATACGAGGTGAATAAGAAAAACAAGGTTTCTTCTCTAAAGGGGTCACATTCTAGTAGGCAGAGAATCAAAGTACACAGAGCAGGTTAAGTTCATATAGTGCTAGACGGAATAAAGTGAGATCTGTAAGGAATACCTGTCTGATGTTGGAACGCTAAATCGAGGATTTTAGCTCTGCCATGCTGGCTGTCTGGCTAGGGTAGCCTGGTTCAAGGCTTTGCACCTGTGGTTTCCTGTTCTGGAAAGCTCATTCCCCAGATTTCTACGTGAGCACTCTTAGAGAGGCCTTCTTGTACTACTACATATGTGCATACACACTGTATATGATATAGATACATATATATTACATATACAATATATAGTAGATACATATGCACATACATATATGCTGAACTATCTGAAAATGAGTTGCAGGCATTTTGACACTCCACCCCAAAATACTTAAGCGTGTATCTCTCGAGAACAAGAAGAATTTCCTTTGTCACCACGATACCGGAGCTAGGGCTCCTGGAATCTGATCTCCCCTGTGCCATGTGGTGGAACCAGACAGGAAACAGGTCCAAAGTGCCCTGGATACGGAACCCAGGCCTGCGGGTCGCCTGCCCGGGGCCTCCAGCAGTCAGATGAGGAGGGATTTGTCACATGTCAGTGTCCTGCGGTGCTCCACAAAGGACTCGGCCAGTTCTGGGGTTGGAAGTGCTCTGTTCTATAGAGATGCTTGTCCTGCGGCCTGTGTAAGGTGTAAGGAGATAATAAGAGTCTGTATTTCCCCATTTACCGTAACTTTTCAGGGGTATGACAGGCCGGGCTGGCTTCATGGCCCTGCACTCACACAGGGTCCCTGCAGAAGGGCCCTGTCCATGCTTGATCCAAAGCTCTGCTGTTGCATCTTGAAATTCTTAATTGTTTTGAATGAGGAACCCCACAACTTCACACCTAGGCATCATACCTATTGTGCAGCTGGTTCTGATCACAGAGAACTGTTAATGGTGAAGCTTTGAGTTTTTTCTATAAGCAGCTGCTTTTATATAAAGAACCTCAAAAACACATATAAATTAACAGAGACAGGAGACTGAGGCCTACGCAGACTACTTTGAACTTGAATTCTGTGGGGATTCTGTTAAGAACGTGCCAAGTTAGCATGATCCCGTTTTCGCAGCCGTTAAGTATGTTTGGGAGAGAAGAAATTGAATGTGACTGGAAGTTGTTATTTTCATAGGCATTCCTCTCCTTCTTAGTTTGAAGCTTCTTTGTTTCAGAAGGAAAAAGAGGTTGCTGCTAACTTCAGACTTACTACGAGTTTCCACCAGGATTACAGATACATTGGCAGACCTGCGTCTTCTGGGGCGGGGGAGAGAGAATGGGGAGAAAACTGCATGAGTCACACAATATAGGGTTGTTTTCTAAGAATCTGAGCAGTTTGGGCCCAGTCCCTCCTCTCCTGTCTCGGCAAAAGCGCCTCTGACTTATGCCTTGGTCCTTGTAAGGACAAAAACGTCTCTTGGACAACTCTCGAGAGACCTTGGTAGTTATTGTAAACCTGAGGAAAAATGATGCTCCAGGTAGGGAATGAAGATAAGTTATGCAGAGAAAACATTTTTCTTTACTTTTACTCAAAATGGCGAGGAAGGAATATTCCAAGAAGTGAATTCGTAGGCTCTTTACTCACAAAGGGTTCCATTCACTTGACTGTCGGCTTCTTGCTCAGGGGCAGTTAGGATGTATCTTGTTCCTTCCCCACCTGCCAAAGTTTGTCTATAAAGACACTCTATGCCAGCAGTGTGTGACTCTTGTGTACTTAAGTTATCTTTTTCTGACTTCCGGTGGCTGCTGAGAGAAAACAGCTCGATACCCCGAGTCTTCATGTCACTGAGCGAGAACGCCCAGTGGGGCTTGGGAAAGAACCTTCCTGTAAGGGTCCCAGCTGGGTGGAGGGTGGTCCCCTGGAAAGGGCTGTTCATGCAGGGACAGGTTCAGCGAGCATCTTCAATGGCAATTATCTTTTTTTTTTTTTTTAAGAAAGGAAATCTTGGAGTTCTTGGACCAATTTTTCAATGTCTTGGGAAGCTTTAGGTGTTTGCTTTTCCTAAACATATTTTTTGGAGAAGCTTGGAGAGGAAAGAAAATTGGTGTACGTGTACACAGATGGTAAGCCCACAGTGCCCATCAACAGCAGCGAAGAAATCATCTTGATTCAAGCAGACAACCTTGGAGATAAGAAACAAAGCTTCGGGGGAGGGAGCGAAAGCCCCCCATTAGAGTGATAGGTGGCTCCCAGGAGACCCACAGAAGGGCATGAGTTCTGTCTTTCCCCAAGAGGGACATTTTTAAATGGTAGCAAACTTGAGATTGAGCTGGGCCATCAATCAAGTCATTGGATACGTTGTTTGTTTTTTCTACAGTTTTTCTCACTGGATCGGAAAGTCATTAAATAGCATTGTTTAGAAAGAACTGCAAGAAAATAGAAGTGAATATTCATTTTCTCTTGAGATAAGGAAATACTTCCTAAGTACGGCATTAAACATGAAACGTAAGAAGAAAGATCAGTGAATTGGACACACTAAAAACTCAAATTACCTGTATATTTTTTTAAAAAACAATGTAAACAACATTCAAAGGCAAATGACAACCTTAAATAATGTTTCCAACATACATAATGGACATAAGATTTAAAATCTTAATATACAAGGAACTCTTATAAGTAAAATAAAAGAGAATGCCCTAGTAGAAAAATATATGTACACAAGTAAATTGGCTCTTTATAAAAGAATATGCAAATAGCCTATAATTTTGTAAAAAAAAATTTCTATAAAACTTATAAACATGCACATTAAAACAATCATGAGGAACCATTTCCAAAAAAGAAATGAAAAATTGCAAAGAAAAGAAATCCAGCATTTGTAAGTGTTCATAAAAAAGCAGGCCTTTCATATATGCGGAATATAGTGTGATATGTTTCTGAAATTTGGTGATATGTATCGAAAGCCTTAATAGTAAGTTTTCCCTTTGACCTAGGAATTAATTTGGCCAGAAATAATTAAGCATGTGTGTTCAAGGATGTTCAAGTTAGTATGATTTATCATAGCAAAAAAAAGCCCCTGAGTTGGAATGATACCCATTAGCAGGCAGTAGGTTGTAAGCTACACCTCAGTATGAGTAAGTGGGTAAGAGCACCTATACTGAGACGGTCTGGGTTCAAATCCCAAGTCTCCACTTAATATCTGTGGGTCTTCTCTGTGCTTCAGTTTCCTCAGTTGTATAATGAGGATAGTTTTATAGCATCTGTGTCATTAAGTTATAGTGAGAATTAAATAAGTTACTCTACGTAAAGTGCCTGCTATATTCTAAGTGTTAGCTGCTATATAACATGGCCACGAAATATGTCGTGAAGAAGAACATCTAAAAACATGAGGAAATAAACATAATATATGAAGTGTGTGTGTGTGGGCAGGGGCATAGTACAAAAGAGTATTTATAATACTGATAACTTAATAAATACATAACATAGAGAGAGGCAAAAAAAAAAAAAAAAAAAGAGCGACAACAGACCTACCTGTTAAGTGTTTATTTCTGGGTGACTGATTTCTTCTTAATCCTTTTCAATATTTTACAAAATTTGCACCATGCATAACTATTTTTTGCTTTTGACCAGAAATTTTAAAAATATGAATCTATTTGTAAACGAGTGTTACTTAGATGCCAGGTTGTTGTACAATCCCCTGGTTCTTCCTGCTTGGTTGTTAAAGTCTTGCATTTCATTCGACTTTGTGGTTGATGTCCCTGCCTCTTCTCATCCCTGGCCCAAGGCCGGGCTCTGGGGTTGCAGATAAAGCTGGAGGGACTCTGGGTCCCGGGGAATGCTGTTTGGGAAGGAAGTGGAGCCAGAGCAGACCTCTCCTGGGTGGGACTGGGATGTGTGGGCACCATGCTGGTCTCTGACCGTGAAGCAGTGGAAAGTTGAGAAGCCTTCTGTAACGGAGCTTCTGCTGGTTCAGGGCCTGGTGGTAGATTTGGGTTTCAAATGTGACAAAATGCTCATTTTCCTGTTGCCACGGTGAATAGAAAGAATTATTACACAGGTAGCGTTTATCCTACCTCTAGATTTGGCGACTCAGTCAAGGTCTTTAAACGAGTTGGCATCCTGGGCTTGCTGTATTGCCCAGATTGCCAAATAATGACTTTGCTCATCTCTCCTGGGGGGCAGCGGAAAGAGGCCCGAGATCCTAATTGGTTAAGGGAAGCCCCAGCACTGAGAAGTGCGGATAAGAATAAAACAGGTTTTTCCCTTTCTTCTGAGCTAAAAGCAGGAGAGGATTTGTGTGTGTCTAGGTCTCTGAGTCATGGATGGGCCAGTTTCAGTCTTTCCTGGGGCTTTCTCCGTGGTTTTGTCTCTTGTTTCTGGAGCCTGGCATAGTGTGTGTGTGTGTGGGGGGGGGGGGGTGTGCTTTACACATTTTGTAGGCTGGTAAATAGATAAAGGAGTGACTGAGAGGATGAAGAAATGAATAGGTGAGTGGATGGCTGATCGGCTTGAGAATGGAACTCGAGGCTAACCTGCTGGAACGCCCGAATCTTCACTCTGCTTTAAACTTCCTGGAAGGAGGGATGCTCCCCACTCACCTGTCCTCTTTATCACAATTTCTCCTGCTCTCAACACTGAAGCTGAGGCCACAGCTAAACTGGAGAAAGCTACACGCCAGTTCCTTGGTACAAAGAAGGCAGATTACTTGATAGCCATAGGTTAGGAAGGGTGTTTTCCGTGTAGAGTGTCTTGGGAGGAAGAACAACTAGCAAGCTTTTCAATCTGAGTCCCAAATCCTGGGCGTTTGTATAAATGAAGCTGGGGTTTAGTAGAAATCTCTGTGGACCAACGGTGAGCACTTAACAGAGCTGTCATTGAGTTCAGAACTAGGAAAACCAGTTTCCTGAGATCTTTGGGTCTAGTCAAGAGTTTATTTAGAGGTGAGGACGCAGCAATAATCCTGCTAGGAAACTGAGCATTAGGCCACTGATTTGCTCTCAGGGAAACGGTGTCTGAAGAGAAACTCTTGATCAGGGCGTGGGGGCTCCAGGAAAACTCAGGGTCCAACCAGAGTACTACTGACTGGGGGCCCCCATTTTCCCACTAAGGGCTACAACCCCAGGTGAGCAGCCAAGGAGAACTTGACACTCCCGTGCTGGAATCCAGTTGGTTAATTACTCTTTCAATTTTTGAACATTCCTACTCATTAGTTCTTTCTCTGAATTCCAACATGCTCCAGGCTCTCTATCTTAAAATAAAAATTCTGAATTATTCCTACCTTGAACTACCAGCATCATTTTTCCTTTTACTACCCAAACTCTCAAAAAAAAAACGTATTTAGTCTCAATGTTCCTCCATTTTCTCATATCCACTCATTCCTTAATGCCTTAGAATATGACTTTCTCTGATGCTTCTTAACTAAAATTGCTACCAAAGGTCACCATGACTTCTAAATTTCCCCAAATCTCTGCTAAGTTATTATCTTTCTTGACATTTTGGTAGCATTGGACACCGATGGGCACTGCTATCATTTGAAATTGTTTTTCTTTTTCTAAAGATATATTTTATTGTTTGATGGAGAGAAAGAGAGAGAGAGAGAGAGAGAGCGCAGTCTCCATAGTTGCACATCATTGGCTTCCACATAGTTTCATTCCACATGGGTGGACTCGGGGTCGCACAAGGCAGAAACAGAACTGGGGGGTCTCCCTCATTGGAAGCACGCCCAGTTCAGCATATGCGTTTGCACAGGCCGTGACCAGGACTCGATCCCTGGACCCGGCAGCTGTAGAGCAAGTGCTAAACCTGTTGAGCCATCCTGGCTTCCCCTGAATTTGTTTTTCTTTTTGACTTCAGGGGCATCTCAGTGTCTTCATTTCCTACCCCTGGGCCCTTTTCTCCTCCATTTTCTTCTCTGACTAATTTATCATCTCTCCTTGCAGAATGCAGACATTACTTAGTGGGACAGTGGGCACAGTGGGCACAATTCTGCACTTTGCAAGGCATAGGATCAGTGCCTGGCACATTGCACGCACTCCAAAAAATGTAAGCCTAAGAGACAAGAGCCTGCTCCTTTCCTTGCCCCTGCTGCCTCTATCCTCTCATCAACTGGCCCCCAAAGCACCCTGAACACACCTCTGCCACAGACTTCCCACAGGCACTGGCCCGCCTCCTCTACCAATCTGAGAACTGCACTTGGGACGGGCTTGGTCTTTCTCCCTTTTGTAACTCCATCGAGTAGAACTCTGTAGAATACTAAAGATCGCCACATTTTGTTCGTTTGTTTGTGGAAGGACATCAATGTGGGCAATCTAAAAATGTCTCAGGGAGGCCCTCGCTTTCCAAGCTGCTGATTTAGGTTTCTAACTGCCTGCTGGACATTTTCACTTACATGTCTCCATTTTCCTAACACCAAACTCATGGTTTAAAATTGTTATTCTTCCAGAAAGACTCAAAACTGTGACATGAGCACTGCCTTCTCTCCATCACCCCTGACATAACAGTCACCCAACCCTGAGATGTCTTCCTTCCCCTCTCCCTCATCTAACCAACATTTTCTACTCCCAGAACCCCAAGCTGACTGAGGTCCTCCTGTCAGAACTGATACAGTAGCCTCCAAATTGCCCTCCTTACCTCCCCACTCTGATCCATCAAAGCAGATGGGGCCAAATCAACATAAAAACACCATTTTGGTTCAGTCACTTCCATATCCTCAACTGGCCACCAGATGCAGTTCAGGCAGTAATGGAGTGAAGGGAGGCCAGAGGCCACACTTTCTTGTTTCATTTCTCCCCACATGAAGACTTGGCTACTTTGTGCCCTTCACTTGGAATACCTTCTCCCTAACGTTCCACCCAAGCAGCTCCCGGTGCCGCCTGCTCCAGGCTGCCTTCCTGATTACCACAGTTAGATGTGACTCTTGTCTTCTCTGGCCTCCTAAAACATTGAGCTTGGACCTCCCTACATGAGTGAATATAGATATATTGTTTATGTCCTGTCCTCCTTTGGGGGAAGGTACTGTATCCACAGTGCTTTGCACATTACAGGAGATAAACATTCATTTGCATGATTGAACAAATCACTTTATCAAAACTTTGCACCCATTGATCGGTGATTTCCAGTTTCCACTACCAGCTCATTTCCACCCTACGTAGGTCTGTGGTAGTTGGTCCCTATGGAAAAAAAGATTTAGACTCTAGGCAAAGTGTATACAGCTAAAGAATGAGCCAACTTTGTAGAGCTGTTCCTGAAACACAGTTATTGAGGGCCAATGACAGGAACGGTAGGGGCGCTTAATGGGACCGCGGGACCAGGGAAGGCCTGTTTGGAAAGTTTTCCTGGGATATAGGTTTTTTGTTGTTATTTTTATTTTAAAGATTTACTTTATTGTTTGAGAGAAGGTGAGAGAGAGAGAGCGAGAGAGGGAGAGAGAAAGAGAGAGAGAGAGAAAGAGAGAGAGAGAGAGAGAGAGGAGAGGGCCCAGAGCAGTCTCCATAGTTGTACATTAGTTGTGACATATTTTCATTCCACACAGGTGGATGTGGGGTCAAGCTGGGTGGGAACAGAATTCAGGGGCTCCCTCATGGGAGGTGAGAACCTTTGTTGACAAGCCATCATGGTGGCTTCCAGTTGTGCCTCAGTTCAGCATGTGGGTTTGCCCAGGCTGGGGCTGGGATTCGATCCCCAGACCTCACAGTGGCAAAGCAAGTGCTCAACCTGTTGAACTATCCCAGCATCCCCTATTTTTTAGTTACAGTTGACATACAATATTGTATTAGTTTCAGGTGTACAGCATCATGATTAGACATTTATATTACTTAGGAACCAATCACCCCAATAAGTCTAGTACCCATCTGACAACACACATAGTGATTACAATACTGTTGACTGATTCCCTATGCTGTACTTTATATCCCTGTGACTTTATAACTGGCAATTTGTACTTCTTAACCACTTTACATTTTTTACTAATCTCTCCACTCCCTCCCATCTGTTAACCACCAATTTGCATGGGACATCTAGATTTTAAACTTACAGCACATCCAAGATTTACCATTCAGTCCTTGGGCCTATCAGCCTCAGGACCATAATTAGGAGTTTATTCTACCTTTTCAATTCCCTGTTTCCTTTTTTTTTCCCCAGTCTCTCAGCCTATCCCATAACCCATTTCTGCAAAGTGTAAATTCAGTTCCAAAACTTAGCAGTTTCCAGGAACTAAGGTATAAGGGAGAAAACAAGAGAAGATATTTTGGTAGATATTTTAACACCAAGAGGTGTTATTCTTGACACTAAATCCTGACACATCCAGCCCTAATGGCTATTCAGATATGTAAGAGGCCCAGCTACGCAGAATAGCTGCAGGGCTCTCCAGGAGAGAGGAAGCCAGGAATTAGCCCGTCCTTAGTGGGATTTTATAGGTAGTGATTAAACACTTGTTGAAGAGCAATTATTAAATGATTAAACACCAGTGCTCGACCTTTCCAGATATGGTCTCAAGAGCTGCAGTGTCCAATCATTTAGGTTCTAGGCTATGTCTAGAGATCCAGAATCTGAGGCCCCCATCCCAGGCCCTTTGAATCAGAACCTGTGTTTCAGCGTGATCCTAGAATGCTGTGTGTCCACATCTAAGTTTAAGAAGTACAGCCATCGCTCTTCTGTACTGGTCTCTTAAAAACATGTTCTCAGAGCCAGAATTATAAACGCTGCCAGTGACTGACCACTCTGCAGAGACTTGCCCTGTCAAAGGGCCAGCAGTGTGGGTGGCTGTGTGGCTACTGGGCCGCCTCATGTCTCCCAGTCCCCTGAGGGTCACTTCCCTTCCTGGCTCAAAGCACAGGGGCTGTTGTGATTTGCGAGACTGCCGGAATGGAGGCGGTGGGAAGGGGTGGGGAGCGGCGTGGTGTGCGGGCTGCCCTTCAGTTCTCCCCACAACCATTTCCATGCTCTGCAGAATGACTCCTGCTCCTCCCACTGTGGCAGGTCAGGAGGGCTCAGAGCAGGCAGCCTTGGCTGCCAGGAGCTCTGGGTGTTTCTTAAAGAACTGTCAGCACAGCTGGTTTCAGAAAAAGGCTGCGGGAAATCTGGAAACAATTGAAATGTTCACCCAGAGCCGAATGGATGAGCAGAATGCGGTGAAGCCGTATGTTGGAATACTACTCAGAAATAAAAAGGAATGAATTATTGATATGTGCAGTAACATGGATAAATCTCAAAAGAACTAAAGCCTCCAGGTGCTACTCCCCACTAAACATGAAAAAGAGAAACGCTGTACAACTGCATTTATACATATCTCTAGAAAATGCAAACTAATCTATAGTGACAGAGCAGAGCAGTGGTTCTTGGGAATGGGGGACAGGCCAGGGCAGGAGGGAGGGGGAGTATAAAGGGAGCACAATGAAACTTTTAGAGGTGATAAATGTGCTTGATTTTGGTGATGGTTTCCTAGATTTTTGCACATGTCAAAGTTTAACTCTATCCTTTTAAATGTGCAGCTAGGGGAAGCTGGGATGGCTCAGTGGGTTAAGCCCTCACTTTTGCAGACCCGGGGACCGAGGATCGAATCCTGGCCCCGGCCCGTGTGGACCCATATGCTGAACTGGGGAGTGCCCCCAGTTCAGTCCTCACCGGGGTGAGACCCCAGCCCAGTTCCTGCCCTGTGCAGCCCCACGCCCACCTGTGGAATGAAACTATGTGGAAAAACCAATGATGTGCAGCTATGGAGACTGTTCTGGGCCCTCCCCCTTCTCTGTCTCTGTCTCTGTATCTCTCTCTGTCTCTCTGTCAAAAACTATAAAAATAAATCCTTAAATGTGCATCTAACATATGCCAATCATACTTCAACAAAGCTAAGAGAGAGAGATTAATGTAATGTTGCCAAAAGAAAGGGTGTTCAGTTGGAATGTAGAAAGACAGAGTGAATGTTTGAATGTTTTCTTAGGTGGATCTACAAGAGGAGGGAGGACAGGAGGGGGTGAAGGAAGTCCTGTTTCTATTACAGAAGGAGCAAAGGTTTGCTGCAAAACCTGGAACTAAATACTAGACTATGGCTAGAAAATGACTTTGTGCCTCACTGTATTTGGCTTCTTGACAAAGTTCCTAAACAATCTTCCTAAGAGTCCTCTTCCCCTTTGTGGCTATGAGGAGACAGTTTTGCTTCTGTGCTGAAGCAGAGGCGTTCTGATGAAGCCTTGGCTCATTTAGCCGTTAACTTTGATTGTTCAAGAAATGTTCTCAGTGCTGCCTGAGCCGAGGGCTCGGTCCGTGAGGCGCCAGGTTGTTTATGACGCGGTTGCCCTGCCCGCCTTTCTGGGGCTTCTGTCTGCACAGCCTCTCTGAGTGCTGGGAGGTGACGAAGGAACAAGCCACGGGCAACGTTGCTGAAGGCTTGGACTGAAATGTGGGTTTTATTCACAGTAGGAAAGCAGGTTGAGGCAGAGACCAGAAGCCTTCCACACGCATATGCTCCAACAGATCACCTCAAAGAGGAAGTGAGTCTGTGATACAATCAGTTCAGCAATAGGGCCAAGATATAATTCAGAAGAAACATCACCAAGCACCCCGTGGAAATGTGGCAATGTGCTGCCTGGCTCCTGCTCACCTGCAAATCCCACACACCCTAACCTGCAGGACAGGGACTGGGAAGCCATTCTTCTTTGTGTACTTTGCTACCATAGCACATGTCTAACGATGATGGATAAGGCTCAGGAGAAGTGCCCAGAATGCCAGAAGCTGACTCTCCCAGATAGAAAGAAATGGTCTCATTACTTCTGCTCTCCCTGAGAACTCTTTAGAAAACACTCATCATTCCTTTAAGCAACTGGTCCCTAGGCCAGACCCAGCAGGCCCAGAGGAGGATGGGTAACTCATTTGTTTTCCTCAGGAGGGTTATCTAGGTGAAGCACTTAGGGTCTGGGACCCGGGCCAGAAATTGCTTTTACTCTCCTGATCTTATTCTGAAGATTTATAGGTTTTTATTTGCAGGCTTGGAGATGTTCTAGTTTCAAACATTTCTGTTTGCCCAGTGATCTCTCTCTCTCTCGTTCTCTCTCTCTCTCTCTCACTCTCTTGCGCGCGCACGCACACACACACACACACACACCCCAATCCTTTCTATAAACTCACATTAATGGTCAAAGGTGTTTCTGTTCTTGGGGATACAGGAGAGCCACCCTCCTCTACCTTGACCTGGGTGGGTGGCTTGACTCAGGACGTTGGTGTGACTGAGCGAGTTCACCTAAGCCCGTGCCATCACCTCTGGTTCCTGTTAGGCTGGAGAAAGACCTGCCCTGGAAGAGCCCTAAACCTGAGGCTTATTCCTCCCGATACCCTGGCTTTACCCAGAGAATCTTCCTCCTTAGAATCTGCACAGCCGTGGGTCCCCACTGTACTGGGATCTCACGCAAACTCACTCGAGCACAAAATTGCTACAATTTACTACCCTGGGGAGGGCTTCAAACATGAGCTAATAATTCTTGAATGTTGTGGAGATTCTGCTGCAACGTGTAAGCTGTGTTCACTGATTTCCATAGGTGTTTCTTACGGCATAGTTGCTGTTGTTATGAATCACTTAGATTTACCCGTGAGTGTGTTCTGTTCTTACCCACACCCTGCAGAGCCCAAAGATGCTGGCGCAGATGTAGTTGATTGGTTCTGTTCTTAATGCCCTCGAATTGTGTTTTCACTGCACACACAAAACGGGAGGCTTCGTGGCTGCCCTGTTTTTTCTTTGCACTGGATATGGGAAGAAGGTTGGGTCTCTTTTTTCTTTCTGCACCCAAAGGTCTCTTATTTTTCTGGTATAGAGGAAGGCAGGGAGCTAAATATTTAGTTAGGAGAACAAACACCAGAAGCAGGGAAAGAACTCAGAGTGAAGAGAGAAGGAGGAAATTTTAAGGATGGGCCAAGCGGGACTTCTTGCATAAACTCATACACAACGTGGGTTTGAGCTGTACATGACCACTCCTAGAGTTTTCACTCCTGGATTTTTTTGTCAGTAAAGACCTGCACTGTTTCTGATCCATGATTTGGAGTCCGTGGATGCGGAGGGTCAACTGTGTGCACTAATCTGTGCTGTTTTATAGAGGAGACTTGAGCATCTATGCCTTCTGGCATCCACGAGGAGGCCTGGAACTGATCCCTGAGGATACTGAGGGACAGCTAAATTTTGGGGGGAGCCAAAAGTTATATGCAGAAAAGGCAGTGGTTTCTACCATGGAATACCGAGCATGGTGCCATCAGTAAATACGTGCTTTCCTTTCTTATGCCTTTGAAGGTGATGATCTTCATTTCAGAGTTAGCAAATGTCAATGACACGTGATACCCTGGGAACACCCTGTAGCCTATTTTGATTCATTTGAAATTAGAATGGTAGTAATAAACCTATTTGGGTTAGTGTCAGATGATCGCTGCTCATCTGAGCATTTGCGCTATGACTTCACTTATAGGTACTTAAATAGGCACCCAGAAGGGCAGCGGTGCACCAGGCTATTTTCACCTGCCCCCAGTTTCTCAGTAAATTGTTTCATCTGCGTTGTAGCAAAGCATTCAGTCCTCAGTGAAAGCCCGCCAACATCAAATACAATGCTTCTTAGAAGCAATCCGCGTCGTAATATGGTCAGAAGGACTAAATGTTATTTAAAAGGAATGTTCTGCAGAGAATAAGTTTACTAAAATACTGGTCAAGTCATATCGTGACTGCCCTTAAAAATGTCCAGGGTTCCTCTCTACCGATAGAATCCAGTTCCCTTCCTCACTCGAACTCCAGGACCTTGTGAGGGATTTTCAGCCTTCCTTCCCAGCTTCCTTGCCCACCGTGTCTCTTTTTTCTTTTTTTTTTTTTCAAAGATTTATTTTTATTGTTTTTTGACAGAGAGAGAGAGAGAGAGAGAGAGAGAGACATATACAGAGACAGAGAGAAGGGGGAGGGCCCAGAACAGTCTCCATAGCTGCACATCATTGGTTTTTCCACATAGTTTCATTCCACAGGTGGGCGGGGCTGCACAGGGCAGGAACTGGGCCGGGGTCTCACCCCAGTGAGAACCGAGCTGGGGGCACTCCCCAGTTCAGCATATGGGTCTGCACAGGCCAGGGCCGGGATTCGATCATCAGTCCCTGGGTCTGCAAAGTGAGCACTTAACCCACTGAGCCATCCTGGCTTCCCCCCACCATGTCTCTTGATAGCTCCACTTTCTAACCACACAGAATCGCCCTTCCCTGGGCAAGCCAAGCACTTACATATTCGCTGGCTCCAGACTGAACATTGGTCCCTGCAGGAGGTCGGAAGATGAGAGTAGTGAGTTAAGTGTGAAGAGCTCTATCTTTACAAGCCCTTTTTTTTACTATCTACAGCATTTGGGGATCCTGGGCTCTCTCTGTTTACCTATTAATCGAAAGCCCTTAAAACCAGCAAAAGTAGACCATTTGGTCTAGAAAAAGGAAGTCTCGGCTAAAATGCAAAGATAAATATAAGCAGTTATTTCTTAGCTTTTGATCTTCTAAGGGCCCAAAGACCAGAGCTGCATTTTAGAGACAGCTTTCCTACCAACTCCTGAATTCCGAAGGCAATCTCACAGAACACTGGGGAGAGGAGGGGCTGGGAAGGAGGGACCCCGAAATAACTGAAGTGAATCCTGAGTAATCAGGAAATCACTCAACTCACTGGTTGTATCTGTTAGCGACTATATTCAGTTTATCCATTCAAAATTGATGCTATAATAGAAAAAACAGATTTATTCATACCTGAGTTTGTGGCCTGTGAATTTTGTGTCTACAGTGTGTTGGCAGGGTACTATAACAACTGCTAAAGCTGGAAATGAAAGTAGGCATAATACTGCTAGCTCATATGTTCCAAGATCTGGAAGGATTTAAAAATGAAATAATTCTGTTTGGCTTATATGCATTTTAATTTTTCCATAATAAACATGTACTCTTTTTGTAATAAGATACATTTTTGTTACTTTAATTTTAAAACCACCACCTCCAGCCTCTTACCCTCCACTCCTCTCTCTCCTCCCTAATACAAATTCTCTCAACTTTCATCTGTGTTTTGGCACTACTCACATACCAGGGCACTAGAGCTGCTCCTCTCAGCATCTTTCCTAATTCTATCGCAACTTGATATTTCCCCCAAACCTTTGTGCTTTTGTATTTTCTAGTTTATTGATGCTGAGGATTTAGTTGGCCAGGACACCATCTACTGGGAATCTGCAAAGTCAAATTAAACAAAACAACAAATCAAAAGAAACAGCATTGAGACCACTCATCTGCCTTTATCATTCTGAAATGGACTCTGATACAGACACTAGTGATGAATGTCCTACTTCAAAAATACTTGAAGGGACTTAGAAAAAAAAGGTATCGAGCTAGGAGCTGATCAAAAACGAAACCGCCGTAGAAGGAAGTTGGGGTCCTTTGAACAGGTGTGGGAGGCCACAGCTGAGCACCACTAGGGCAGTCAGTTTCCGGAGATGTGAGCAGGTCTTCCTGGTATATTCTGATAGGCATTTGGGGGTGGGGCTGGTGAACGATGCTTCCTCCGGCCTGGGGATGGGGAGAGAATTCTGGGGAAGGCTCCCTAGTGGAGGTGTCTCCTTAACAAAGTCCTGAAAGATGAGCTAAAGTTTGCCAGGGAAAGAAATGTTCTTCAAAGTAGTAAGGAAACTACAGCTTCCTGACAAACAAGGCAAAAAGGGAAACTATTATGTACTATTTATTTCTTGCTCTAATTGTAGATTCTCTCTCTCTCTCTTTTTTTTTTGGTGTGTAAAAATCCCCCTAAACATCAGGGGGGATGGACCCCAGGCATAGAGGTTCTGAGTCCATAATTCTAAATAGGGTCCAGGACCCCTAAATTTTAATGAGCTCCCCAAATAATTTTGATGTAGGTGCTCCTATCCCGCCCACTTAAAAATATATTGCTGTAAAAAGAATATTAAAATTCATTTGTTCATTAAAAAAGAAAATAAGCACTGTCTTCAATGTTGGGGGAAGGCTGAAGAACAAGACAGAGAAGTCCCCCCTGTCCCCACAGAGACCAGCCAAGCAGGGGATGACCACTGAGTCTGAGGTTTTGCCTCGCTCCCCAAGTGCTCCCCAAAGAGCCCTTCAGACCAGAACTCTGCACCTTTTCCCACAGGCCAATGGCCACTTCAGCTGCTGACCACTATCCTTTTCAGATTCATTTTTGGCCACCAGGCTCTTTGCTGGGGCCCTGGAGACTCTGGCATGGAGGAGGTGCTGGCTGAGACCTGTGGGCAAAGCCCCGAGGATTCCCCAAACCCCGCAGCAGCCGCTCTGAGTGACCACTGAAGAGCATGTGCTGGGGTCGGCAGCCAGAACACAGGGACAGACACCCCCAAGGTTGTGACAAGTGCAGAGTGACTGCTGCAGGGTGGCCCTGGGTGTTGTAGGCTACCCGCTTCAAAGGCAGAGCGCTGTGGGCCGAATTATGTCCCTCCACCCTCTCAATTCAGATGTTGAAATCCTAGCGCCAATATGATGATGGGATTTGGAGATAGGACCTTTGGGAAGTCATTGGATTAGATTAGTAGCCTTGTAAGAAGAGACACCCGGGAGTGAGCCCCACCCTTTCTCTGCCCTGTAAGGACACAGTGAGAACATAATCAACCAAGAAGGGGGCTCTCACCAGAACTCAACCATGCTGGCACCCCGATCGCTAACTTCCAGCCTCCAGATCCATTAAAAACAACAACAACTTGCTGCTAAGCCCTCTGTCCATGGTGTGTTGCATTGGCAGCCCGAGTTCAGAGACAGCAGAATTGCTCTCAGTTCTCCTGGCTGCGGCTTTGCTGCTTGCTCTGGGGTTCCATTTAATCCTTCTACCCCAGCCCCTGCCCTGCCCACTCGTCTCTTTGGCCACTCCGTCAGCTCCTTCAGCACCTGGGACCTTCACCTGCTCCCTGCACCCTCCTCTTTGGCTTCAGCACAAGCTACAGGCCCACCTGACATTACTCTGTCTGAGTCCCAGCCACCTTGTTAAGCAAACACGGCAGAGCCACCCACTACTACCAGTTAGGGTTTAGACAGAGCAAGAAGTCCCAGAAAGTGTATGCAAGTCTGTCAGTGTGGGTGTGAGCATGTGTGTATATTTATGAGTATGTGAGTATGCATGTGGGTATAGGTTGAGAGACTGAATACAATCAGACAAAGGCCAGAACATATAAAACAGAACTGTGACCCACAACCTGCAGCAAACAACCCAGGAAGCCAACCTGCTAGACATCAAGCTTGTCGGAAGTCAGACCCTATCTCTATAACGGGTCCAGCAAGCCCAACTGTACGACCTGTAACGATCAGCCCTAATCTTCCCCCCACCACCACTTTCCATTTAGGAGAAGCAAATATGTACCCCTAGCCAATCACTACAACTAAGAACTAGAACTGGCTTCTAAGGCCCCATGCCAGCAGTGCCCATCAGTGCACACCTAGAGCCTTTCCATTCTCCACTACGAAGCACGCCGGCTCCTCTGCCTGCTTTTGACTCTCAGCCAAGACGCAAGTGACGGTGGCCGGCTCCCTTGCTGTAGTCAGCTCGGCATAAACGGCATTTGCTTGTTCTCACCTGGTTGGTCCTCATGTGTTTCCACAGTGTGCATGCATGTGCGTCAGCATGTGCAGGTGAGCACGCATGTGAGAGGGAACTGTGCATATGTGTGTGAGTGCATGTGCCCATCTGTGTGTGTGGAGAATAACATGGTTGGGTTAAGAGGGGTTTCAGGGAGCTCCTACACTAACCTCTGACTTTGTTTTCTGAGGTCCCTTCTCTTTCAGGGCTGATGAGGGGGCAGGGAGGAGGAGGAGGAGGAGGAGGCAGGAGGGAAGGGAGGAAGACTTGGATGAGAGTCACTTCTGTAATACAAAGAGGTGGTCGTAAAAACCGGATTTGGGGAGGTAAAGTAATAACAAGTCCCTGGAAAATGCTTTCTTTTTGTGCCCTGAGCATGATGACTTGCTGTCTCAGGGCATTTCCTAGGCACGTACTGCCAGCCGCTGGGGCGACATCACCCCTACCTGCGTGCCTGCCATTCCCTCCAGAGGCACCTGGTAGGTCCTCACGGTTGTGAGGCTCTGACTTCCTGCCACGAGTGTATCAGGATTTCATCTGAGGCAGGGTGGCTACTTGCCAAAATGAATGGTTGGTAAAATCAGAACAAACAGAGCCAAATAGCCCATTATGTACTACACATTCTCCCTGTGATTTTAACTGCAGCAAAGAGATGAGGTGCTACAGTGTTCTGATCCTTGATGGCAATGTTCATCCCCACCACTAAGATCAGCTGAATCACATGAAGGGTCTTGGAGGATGCAGGGGCCAAAAGAAAATGACACGGTTGTCCAGGATGTCTCCGCGGCCTCTGTTTATTTGGCACATCATTCTAACTGTTGTAGAGTTGTGCTGCTTCGAAGCGATGCCTACCAAACGGGTTGAAACTGTGAGCAACTCTCTGCCCTGGGCTTACGCGGAGGACTGCCAATAAGACAGTCTGTGGTTCAGCCATGGATACCCAACTCTGCAAAGCTTCCTGAGAGCTGTTGTTTTAAAATGGAAGAAACCAAGCTCAACTCTTTGTCCTTGCCGCAGGCCTGGGGTCCAACAATGGTTTTATAATAATAGGACGTGAATGGCAGAATGAAGAGAGCTCCTAAGCCCTGGGCCTTCTCTCTTGCCCATGCGTCACAGCTGGAGAAATAAATGCATGTCAGTGCAGGAATAATTGCCAACTGAACTCAGCACTAGACAGTCTCAGAGCCAGTGGTCTGTTCACTTGCTCAGCAAGAGTTTGATGAACAGTTCTTTCCCTGTTGTTTTTCCAATCAATCATCCAGTTTGGAACTTGCTATTTCTTTCTGCCCTTGGTTCTGTCGTGTCACCTAAAGAGCAAACGTGTCCTGGATCAGGAGTTGACTTTCATCGCAGGTTTAAAACATTCAAATCCCTACTGTAAATCCACTAACAAACTGTTCATTACATGAACCATCAAACTATTTCTTGTGCATAAAAACTGAGATAAACAATGATTTACGACATTGAAAGGCAGCAATGCACTGAACAGAAAAATCCATGGCTATGCCAGGGGCTGAGAAATCCCAGTCACCTCGGGGGGGTTTGCATCAAAAAGATCACTGCAGATAAAACTTACGGGAAAGTGGTGACTCATGGTAACCTGATGGGTGGCTCATGCCTCTCTATCTGCCTGTCTCTCTTAGCACCACTACAAACATGATTATGAAACTGTATGTGACAGTGCTTAGGCCCTAACCCTAGAGCAAAGGAAGGACTTTGGCCAGAACACAAAAACCTAGCACTTTAATCTCCTCTGCACAGGGGTCTCAACCGGCACCCCTTCCCTGTATTGTTTCCACTGGGTAGGATTCCATCCCATTCTAATACAGCTCAGCCCTGTTTTGTTAGTTGTTAACAACCTCTGAGAAATTTATTGTCATGCAAGAAGGAAGGTGAAATGCAGAGTTTTCCCCTTGAGGATATAATCTGCTTCAGAAATAGGCCCTTTAAAAGATCATTTCTCTCTTATCCTGCGATCCAGCAATCAGGCCCCTTGTTATTTTCCCAAAGGAGTTGAAGATTTATGTCCACACAAATACCTGCACAGGGATGTTTAGAGCAGCTTAACTCAGAGTTGCCCAAATTGTGAAGAAACCAAGATGTCCTTCAATCAATGAATAAATAAATAACTGGGGTGCTTCCACACAATGAAGTGTTATTCAGGGCTATAAGGAAAGGAGCTATGAAGCTGTGAATAGACCAGGAAGAACCTTAAAGGTGTATTACTAGGTGAAGAAGTCCATCCGAAAAGGCTACAGACTGTATGATTTCAACTATATGAAATTCTGAAAAAGGCAAAACTCTGGAGACAGATCAGCGGTTGTCAGGTGTTGGCAGAGGGTGGGGCATGAGGGAGGGATGACCAGGTGGAGCACGGAGGATGTTTGGGGCAGTGAATCTACTGCATATGAGAGTAGGATGAGTATACATGTCATTATCATACATTTGTCTAAACCCATAGTATGTACAACACCAAGAGTGACTCCTAGTGAATGTTATGGACTTTGGGTGGTAATGGCGTGTCCCTGGAAGTTCATAACAAATGGGCCACTCTGGTGAGGATGTTGATAATGGGGGAGGCTATGCAGATGGGGGAGGCAGGGGATATATGTGAAATCTCTATACTTTCTTACTGCTGTTGTGAACCTAAAACTGCTTTTAAAATTAAAGTCTTCAGAAAAAACAAACAAACAAATAAAAGTAAATGGAAAATAATAGTTTCTCCCTGGGGAAGTAGAGCCCATTATTCAGACACGGGTGACACATTGTCCTTTTCCTCTCGACGAGCCTTGAGGAATCAATAAAAATTCAGTTCACACCTGCCTCATTTCAAATGCTTCGTCGTTGAGTGTGGCCAATCGCTCCTGTAGGGATGGCTCATATCTGATACATTGCCATCCTCTCAGGAAGTCCTATGCTGGCCAGCGCTGCTCGAGTCACCTGGGAGGGTTGAGTAAAATCACCCTTCAGGAAGGCACGTGGTCCAGGACCTCAGTCCCAGATTCCAAATAGCATCTGAGCAAAGGACACTGTTTCCCTGGGGACAATTTCAAAAGACAGAGAGGCCCGTGGCAGAACCTGGGCTGAAGAGGACCTGGGAGGTGGGCGTGCTCACTGGATCCGTGCTGAAGAGCAACTTCTCTTTGGCAATCCTTGCCGGTCTGACAGGCTCCTGCAGATTACATCACTTCCTAAAAAACAGGCAAACACTTCTCCTTCAAGTTAGCACCAACCCAAACAAGCAGGAAACAGGAAATGTTCACGTTTCAGGGAGGCTGAAGCCAGCGGAGCATCGTGCGGGAGGCAGAGCCCAGGCGAGCTGACATGAAGGATCCCCTCGCTGCCCTGCTCTTGGCCCTGGTCGTGACACTCCTTCACACCGGTGGGGCTCAGGGTAAGCTACCTCCAGGCATGGCACTGCAGGGAGGAGGATAATGAAGGCTTGTTTGGTGCCCAAGGCTACAGAACTCTGCCGGGGAGGGTAACACCCAGAAAATGTAATCCTTTTTGTGAAAGAAGTGGAGAAAATTAGAACTGTCATTTTGTGTGTGTTGTATGTGTGGGAGGGTGGACTTGGCTTTCCCTGCAGCTAGAGGAGCTCACTCACTTAATGTCATCTTCCTGCAATCTTTGTCTTCTAAGATCTGTGTCATTTAACAGCTTTAATGGGCATATTAAGACGACCATAAACTCTTTGGCAATTCATGTAAAAGAATGTTACCTTCAGCTGAAACAGAGAAATAATACATTTGCTTTTTAATAATGGGGCTGAGAAGTCTGCTGGCTCCAAAAAAACCTGGGAAAATGGGGGGTAGGGACATTGACTACTGGAAAGTATACTAAAGAAAAAGAGAAGTTAAAAAAAAAATGTAAGCAGGAAATTATCTGAGGAGTTTTCCAGGCATCTACACTTTAACTGTTCAAGAAAGGTCTTCTATCTGTTTTTCTTTGCTCTTGTTACTTTGGGGGATA
Organism: Craseonycteris thonglongyai; assembly: GCA_004027555.1. Lineage (NCBI taxonomy): Eukaryota > Metazoa > Chordata > Mammalia > Chiroptera > Craseonycteridae > Craseonycteris > Craseonycteris thonglongyai. The sequence goes on from PVKE010012258.1 coordinate 32,802, forward strand.
GTTTCTTTGCATGGACTGTTATTGATGAAGCTTAATTTAAGAAAAGCAATGTGATTATAGCAAATCAGAGGTATTGGAAAAGACAAAATCTGGAATCTTATTATCTTGAGCTAAAACCAGCGACTGGTTTACACCCTTGGCAGTTGCTACAGCAAGCATAGTGACCCTCAGTGGCCTCTTCCAGTGTTGTTGGTTTGCCCTTGGGCAAACAAACTTGCTGCCCATGGTTCCTGTCAGTGTATACTACCTGCTTTTAGGGCGGTGCTTCAAGCGAAAGGAAAGTTCTCAGGCTATGGTTTTTCAAATAGGATGGGGGCATCAGGCCCTGACCACCCAACAGATGTCACAACTTCCTGGAGCTTGGCAGTCCGTACCCAACCACCCCACCTCATCAATTTCTCCTTCCCTGGGTGGTCTCCATGTGGTCTTCCCAGGCCTCTGAGGTGGAAAACGGAAGGAGAAATGCAAAGCATTCCAACTGGGAAAAGGTTAGCATGCAAAGTGAGTTTGGGGGACAATGTGTTGTTCTGTGCACAGACTTTTGGAGCTGGAAAGGAGACTAAAGATGATGTGGCTCAAATGTACAGGTGAAGAAACTGAGGCAGAGGAGAGTGAGATGTCTGAATTCCACTGCTAGTCAGCGCTTCTGACTTGGACTCCAGAGTTCTCTTCTCTCCCCCAGGGGACCAACCACAGCCTCTCCGAGATGGATGGATTAGCCTCCTCCCTCAGGGTATCTCTCAGCAGCCAAGGACATGGAGCCCAGCCATGCCACTTCCATCTCTTGTGATGCTCACCACTACACAAAAGGCCCCTCCAACACACCGCCGAGAGTCATATTAACCTTGCCTGAGTATTTTCTTGAGCTTCTGAAAAAAAGTGTTTGCTATTCAGCAGATGCAGAAGGAAAATCTGAAAAGTCCGTACAGTTCTCTTTCTGACACCCATATTTGATCACGTGATTCTTCCACTTAAAGACCTTCCATTGCTCCTCATTTATGCCTCCTGGGCTCTCATTTCAATCTCCTTTCCAGGGGCACATTCTTCCATGTGCCCTCCCACACCCCAGCAACAGCCTCCTCCGGTCGCTCCACATGGAGTGTGTGCTGCGGGCCCCTGGGCTTTTGCCACAGGTGAATGACAAGTTCTCTTTTTTCTATGTACTTAGCAAACATCTATATAACCTCAAATATTCAGAAGGAGGTATGTTAACTCCTCCTTGATACCTCCCTTCACGGCCCCTTCTCTGACTTTAACTCCTGTTCTGCCCCCATAGACCTAAACGTAGGTAAACTCAGCTCCTCACTTTGAAGCATAATTGTGTCTGTGTCCATGCTGTTCACTAACCAGGCTGTGAGCACTTCCAGGGAAAACCTGCCTTTATTCATCTTTATTTCCCAAAACCCTGTAAGGAGTTAGCATAAAGTAGGACTCAATAATTGTTAATAAATACTGAAGTCATCCATCAATGGGTAATAGGTTGCTCACTAAACATGGGTGAATTCCTGAAAACAGGTAGTGTAAGAATGTCAGAAGTTAAAGATGAAAAGCTGCATTTCAGGAGAGCACAGGGATTATCTAGATAATCCAACAGGCTTACCGGGCCCTCCCCGGAGTCCCAATTTCTGACAAGCTGTGTAATCAAAGCTTTTTACTTTGAGATTCGTCAAGGGAAGGGCTATTCTAAATTAAAGATTGAATATATATTTTTAAATAAATTAATATACATCTTTTTGAGCTGATAGTGCCTAAGACTTCAGGATATGGGTTAGTTTATATAAGGGTATCATACTTGTATTTCCTTGTATTCTTTGAAAGATACCTTGGAGATATTTGGTAGAAGAATCCAATCTGCTAAACAGCCTAACTCTCTTCCTTACAAGTATATTCTGAGATAGATCTCAAATCAAGACTTTACTAACCACAAACAGACAACATTTTCTAATACCTGAAGTTACCTGAGACCAGCATCATGTCCTGTGAGTCAGCATCTTTCTCTTTATATAGATTGGAGCCTGACACACATTCATTACTATTCCAAGTGACTAATCCACTGAGAAGTCATCAGAAAAGAAATGAGAAAACACTCTTTCTGAGATTTTTGAACCAACAGTTAAAGAAAAGCTCTGGGTCTAGGTATTAATAGCTTGGCCAGTATAGGATACTAAGAAAGTTCAGACTCAAGGTGACTTTCTGCTTGTGGAATGAAGGGAGGCGTTCCCACCTGGTTCCTTCCCCTGGGCTCTGTCAACTCCAGCTTAACACTGTCAGGAAGCTAAAAGCAACTTCCCAGATACCAAAAGCATGAGATATAGTAGCTGCTACAAGCAGAATGGTTCGTAGAAAGGAGAGCCAAAGGGCATAAGGCTGCAACTGTTTTGATGGCCAGAACCAAACACTGGGTTTGACAGAGAGGACCGGGAGATTTTCTGGGCTGTTTCAGAAGAATAAGAACAATATAATTATTGGACGAACCTTGAGAAGAAGATAAAGAATAGAAGAAAATACTAGGTATGTAAATGAAGCGGTACTTTCCAACACTGTTCTCATTTCAATAAATGTGACTGCCACATGCTATTTCCTGGGACAGTCCCAATTAAGTATTAATAACGATGATAGGGAACATATACCATACTCAATATATGCCAGACACTGTGCTAAACACTTTTCATACACTAACTCATTTAATTCTCATAACAACCTTATACAGTGGATACTATAATATTAGCTCTTTTTTACATGTGAGAAAACTGAGACAGAGAGGTTAAGTGATTTGCTCAAGGTCACACAGCTATGTAGTAGACTTCTGTAGGATTCAGCTTCAGAAATCCATGCTCTAACTATATACTATTCGAGGGCTGTCCAGAAAGTATCCAGCCACGTAACTGTTTTTGTTATCTGGACAATGGTTGGATTTTTTTCCGGACAGCCCTTGTATTACCTCTAGGTTTCCAGGCTATGTGTCTATTTTCAGGTTTGAAAAAAAGACGTCTCTGCTGCCTTCCCAATTATAGATTACACCTGTAACTCCTGGCTGGGCTCTAAGGTTACTTACCACACGTTAGTAAAGGAGCTGTATTTGTTTCGTGTGGTCAGAGACTGACTGACAGGAAAAGGAATGATGAGAATGGGGTAAACTTTGGCCCGCAGAGGGGGAAGGGAGGGGCCGAAAGGTGCAGTGTGAGTAAAACAGAATCTGGGGATTAGCATAGCTAAAACCAGAAGCAGGAAAACAGAATGTTGAAGTCACTGGGTATGAGGCTTCAGGGTGTGGGAACCAGTGAGAGAAAGCAGAGCCTTTCTGTGGGAGAGCCCTGCTGAGAACTGATCCCAAGAACCAAGCAGCAAAAAACCAAAACCAAACAACAACAAAAAGCAAGCAGAGGGATTGACTGAGGCTTAAAGTGCCTTGGTGTCGCTAAAAGGCAGACCCAGGAAACAAGAAGAGGGCAGGATTTCGGCTGGGATGAGCTCAATTCTGTAAAGAAACAATGCAACCTGCAATTTGCCTACCTGTGTCTAGTTTGCGTCACCCTCAAGTATTGGCAAAGATGTGGAGAAACAGGAACTCTGAACAGCTGGTGGGGTAGATTAGTGCAACCACTGGGTTTATCCTGTTGCTTACCCCACCGTTCCAGTGATTGTATTTTTCATGTCTAGAATACACCCTTCTTTATTTCTAGAAAATCCTTCCTATATATGTTATATGTATTATATATAGTGTCTAAGTTGTAGTGTTTTCCTGTGTTATTTATTTCTTCTTTTTTGTTTTTATTTTAAACATATTTTGATCTATTTGATAACTTTTAGCAGAAGTTTTTGGAGATCTAATCTTGTTGCTAGTTGAAACTGTCAACTCTCATTCATGATAAAAATCTTGGGGGCACTGAGGGCAGAACCTGACACACAGAGGATGATTCATCCTATTTAACAGAACCCCAGATTTTCCGATCCCATCGCCAACCTAGTGTAAATGCGTAACCAATACAACGCCCAGCCTGTCTCCACAAAAAAGCATTTGGAAGAAACTCACACAAGGATATGCTGGGCTTGAAGAGAATTCGGGCTTGAACTTCAGGCTTAAACCCCAGCCTTGGGATGGGAAGGAGGCAGGCCTCTTGGGTCAGCCTCTATGAGTCACCTGAGCAGGTGCCAAAACCTTATCCAAAGTGCAAGCCAGCAAACCAGAGTTATCAGTGGAACCAAGTTGGTGACCAGAAGCAGAGTGATTGCAAAAGAGAAGGAAGTAAATAAACAAAACCAAGTTCAAAATCAGAGGATGGGCCAGGGTCCACAGCGTCAGCTGGAGGTGATGCACCTGACTTTGATTTTGACAAAATCATTGTATCTGCTTTTCTTCTCTCTCTCTCTCTGTCTCTCTCTTCCTCCCTCCCTTCTTTTTTTCTTTCTTTCTGCTAACCACGGTTCAATGTTTTAGCTTCAGATTTGTTCCAATAGATGGAAAGAAGCCCCATGAAAGCAATATATATGAATATATATATATATATGTATATATATATATATGGTGTCCCAAAATTCACGCAAGAAATAATTTTGATAGAAAACACAGGTTTATATTTAAAAATTGTAAATTTTCATTGCTCAACAATGAAAACGCGTTGTTCTTTCATGTAGCGCTCCATTTTTAATAACCCTGAACTGTCAGCTGTCACGCTGTCTTTTTTATTTTTCGTTGGCAACACTTTACTGCACAAATAATGCAAAATTCAAATCTTGCATGAATTTTGGGACATGCTTATAAATATATATATAATATATATATATATATTCATATATATTCCAGAACATTAACTATCTCAAATTATTTTATACCTGAATACTTCTTTTCTGTCTCCTCAAACCAAAACAGACAATGATTGCTTCCCCTTCCTGCGGAGAACACTACGTAACTGTATCTGTAGGTAGTACTGAGAAAGTGCTCTTTTCCATCTTCCTCTAAAAATATGGGTGGATGTTCAGTCCCGTAAAGTATATACTGAACAGCATGGTATTAATATACAGAAAGGCTGGGTAGTTACAAACATTTGAGGGAGACTTTTGAAAATCAAAACAAAGGAAATACGAGTTTCATAGATACTCAATGTCAAGCCAGTAAAAGCTTACTAGAAAACTTGAGAGAGAAGTAAAAATCTGTAGCATAAAACTAACATAAAAACCTGCCTCAGGTGCTGAGGACAGCCCACCAACATTTCCTGAGAAATGACAGATGGTGGTTAGAAAGGAGTTGTTGACTAGCACAGGGTCTGGGGGTGGGGAGGTAGCATCTTGGTTTGGTTCCTTTTCCTTAAAACAAAACCACTTAACCTAGTTTGTTTTTGAAATTTGACATTTTTTTCTGTTTCTCATTCATCAAAACTATCTTTATTATTTCCTGCTTCCTCACCCCATTGCCATTTTCAGAAACAGAAGCCCAGTGGTCACTAGGGTTTGCTGACATTTTCTTCCCCACTGATAATACTATTTATTAATTTAAAAATTCATTATTATTTTTTTAAATTGTGCTTGTTTATTTATTTGTTTGTGGTTAAGATTGACAGATTTAGCAAGTAAGAATTTAGGATAGAGCTATACATTTTACTCTAGTGCACATGGAACATTTTCAAGGATAGACCATATTCTGGTACTGAAATCTAACCTCACCAAATTTAAGGACATCCAAATCATACCAAGTGTATTCTCAGATCACAAAGCGTTGAAACTAGAGATCAATTGCAATAGATCAACTGCAGAGAGAACCACGTATATGTGGAGATTGAACAACATGCTATTAAAAAGTAGCTGGATCAAAGAGGAAATTAAACAAGAGATTAAAAAATTTGTAGAAACGAATGACAAT